>JAMJFZ010000239.1:28500000-28810000 GCA_026225945.1 Cricetomys ansorgei
TACCTGGGTGCTGAACAGTGGAAAGAAGATCCTCATGCTTGTAAAGTGCTTTACTGACTGAGCCATCTCTCTATCATAGCAGTTTATTTTAAACCAGTTTCTTCTGAACACTTTAGAAGAACCAGTAATTGTTTCAAAAGAGCAACTTGATATCACTTGTAAAGAAACCTGTTTTCAAGTTTTAGGCTTGTCTTGTACTATATCTACTGTGTTGTTGGTGACTCCAGTGTCTCAACAACATTACCCAGATTGCTGAGGTGACATGCTTTGAATTACAACCAAAGCAATATTCAAAACAGGAAAGCAACTACAGAAGAGTTGGAGAAATGAATTAGGAGGCTATATATTTACATGTACTATTGATGACAAGTGGTGATTTAAATGTGTCTTACTTTAGTAAGCTACTTGAACCATGCTTAACTATTGCAGATTTAAGGAATTAATCTGCTCAGCTTGTTTTAATTTCTCTTTAACTATATAAAATGTTCGTATGTATAACTTGTTGAGCAATGGTGGGGGCAGAATCGTAGAATTGAACAATACAATAAATGTTATCAGTGAAAAAGTTACATTGTTTACTAATAAATTTGAAGATAAAATGTGTTCTCTTTACCTCCAGTGGTAATGTAAATATTTTTAGATCCTTTTAAAGTTATATAATACGATTGCATATAGATTTGACATATACTATTTAACTTCAAAAAGCCCTAGTTAATATATAAAACATATATCATATATTAATAGCAAATTCATGGTGCATTTACTCTGACAGGGACTTTCCCTTTTGCATATGCAATAATAAACTTAAGGTCAATATCTATCAGTAATCAGTGAAGTGAGAGGGCACAAAATCTTCCCTGAGATTAGTATTTGCTTATTTAGCAGATTAACAGATTGTTATCACAACTGATTTGTGCTGTGGGAATTATATGAATATAAAATTATATTTATATTTTAATTATTTTTTTTCTAAAATTTTGGTAACTTTGGGTCTGAACTATGATAACTAATAGGGAGGTAATTAAATGGAAATAAATGTAAAATGATAAATTAGCATTATCATTCAAATTGCTGATCATTGGCTCTTATTTTTGCTGGTGGTACATGCAGGTAAACAAAAGCTAAATAGCCTGTGGTAGGAGAATATAAGTTTAAGTCGAGCCTGGGCTATGTCTTAAAATCTCTAGTTTGACAGACCATTCTCAAAGTGGTCTTTCGTAATGCACTAATCTCAGAATATTTCATCAATTATAGATTAATATTCATAAATGTCTAGCCCCAGATATTTATGATATCTGTACATATCATTGTTGGTGTATATTTCATACTGTTCATATATTAAATGTTCAGCGTTAACAAACAAAACTATTTAACTCTTCGTCTCGTAATCAAATACTTTACATATCTATTATTTTTAGGGCATTATGTCTCTGTGTTCTGCTGAGTTAGTTTTTCAGTAGAAGAATCTTTTAGACACACTAAATTTCTAGGACTAGCAAGAATAAGAAATAGGATTTAAATTCATAAAAGCAGCTCAGTTATCTAGTGAGGAGAATGAATATCACAGACCTCATGGAATTAAACTTGCTGTACTTGAAGAAAGCTCAGTGTCCTCATTGAAAAATTGACCAAACTTTGACCATTGGCTTATTATTTCAAACAAGCACAAAATCCATATTAGGAATTCCTGTAAGAGAAAGCATTGTGAAAAAGGATGTCTACAGACTGGGGACAATGCTTCTCCATGACACTGCATGCTATCAAATATGGAGCCCAGATACCAGTTAAAAGCTATCCCTTTTTCATGTTGTTGGCTAATGAGGTCCCACGGACCACCTCACATATTACATGCTATTGAATCACTCTTTGGTAGCCTCCAGAACTGGATGGTAAGACCCTACTATGAAGAGACCATATACTTGTGTCATACAGCATATGGGCAGATCAAGCTGGTTCTAAGCTGGCATTTTCATCCCTATTGGATAGACTTCATAGTGCTGGAATATTTTATTTATACTACTAGGAGGGACAAGTATTCAAAGGTTTTATCCAGATATGAACTCTGAGAACTGTAATAATGACTGGCCTGGCAAGATATGCCCAATTAAGCAATAGTGGCATGGATGTCATGGGAGTAACCAGCACTTTTCTAATTACTTTTGAAGTCTGTTTCAAAAAATGGCACTTATTAATGTACTATTAATTGGGCCAAAAACCCTTGGCTAGCTATGTTATAAACCCAAGGGTAAAATTTACATTTTCATTCTGCTTAGTGGACATAGTATTAAATTTTCACCTCATTTTTTATCCATATACCCACAGAGTAGTGTTATGTCTCTACAGTCATAAAGGAAACTTATTTATACAGTAGATCATGTCAAAACTGCTCAACATTCAGAGAATAAAATATTGTGTCCTGCTGAGCTCTAAGTTAGGGCATCTTGATCAAATCTTTCCTTCCAAGGTTCAGGGAGCATTGCAGAAGAAGAGGTGGAAAGATTGTAAGGACATGAGGTGTGGCTACCTATAGAAAAATATTATCTGGAGGATGTCACAGGGCTTCTGAGTGCATGCACTAACCATGGCTGTGAAAGCATACAGAAGACCTATAGAAGATAAAGCCAGCCAAAACATTAGTAGATATGATGTAAGTACTCATGAAGTCCCGTCTCTATTGCTGGGTGGGAAGACAGCAACTTGTTTTCAAGGAAGCAGCCTCTGTAATATCATCTTTGCTTCAGTAGATTATCATATACCCATGCACACACAGCATTAAGTAGACTCTATAAGTTTAACAAACAAAAGGAGAGTATATGAAGTTAGAGGAGAAAATTGGTGAGTGGAGATAGGGGAGAAACTGGAAGAGATAATACTAAGGAGGCAGTGCCAACATGTATCCCTTGATGATAACCAAAAGTTCTCTAGCTGGACTTAAGATCCATTTAGCAAGAGAGAAAACATGCCGGGTACTGGAATCTCAATTAACTAACCCAGGCTAGTGAAGTCATGGCTCTTAGAGAACAACCTTCTGATACCACTTCACTATCAGCATCATATCTTGTCACAGATAAGTGTATACTCATCCCTCATCAAAGAAATTTTATTTGCAACAAACTGAAAACCACCGTCAATCAAAATGTAGAGTTTCAGAATCTAGTTCCAAAGGACACATCTGAAAAAATCTGTACCTAAGTCTCAGGGAACACTGCAGAAGAGGAGACAGAAAGATTGTAAGAGCTGGGTGATAAAGGAGTTTTCTGTGAGATTGTGTTTCCTAGTAATTTAGGAAGCTACAACAAGAAAGTCTCACCAACTTGAACGCCTAAACATGAGGTGATCAAGGACACCACCATTAGGCATGCCAAAGTGGACAGGGAAAGGCCTACAAGGCCTCAACCCTGCAAGAACAACTGCAAGCAACTAAGGAAGGTTTCCTCAGGGAAGAGCAAACTGGTTGGTTATACAATAGAAACTATCCATCCCAGAAAACTTGTATAGAGGCAACATTATACAGGCTAAATGGATTACATTGAGGAATATATATATATATATATATATATATATATATATATATATAGTATAGATGGGTACATATATGCATATAACAACAGTGTAAAAAGAGGCCAAGAATTTGAAAGAGTTTACCTCTTTCAAAGGGATATATGGGGGGATTTGAAGTAGGAAACAGAAAGGAGAAATGATGTAATTGCATTGCAATCTCAATTTTTAAAAACGTATAAGCAAAAGGAAAGAAAGATGGATGGCTTTAATTGACACACATTATATGAATGTATAAAAATGTCAAAAAAAGTCAGAGTAAAAATCAAAAGTGGAAACTGTCTTAAAACAATAAATTTACATAATTGAATATTAAGGAGGAATAAAAATTAAGAAGAGATTACATGTGCTAATATATTATCAATCCCAAAGGGCAGAATTGTGTGTGTGTGTGTGTGTGTGTGTGTGAGTGTATTTATGAAGTGCTTATTTGAGTGAAGATTTATGGTAACACAGGAATATATAAGGAATGCCAGATGTATAACTTCCCGGAAATGGTTCTCTGTGTCAAAGAAAATAGGGAGAAATTTGATTTTTATCATATATCATATTAATCATTCCATATATATATATATACGTATGTATATATATATATGCATGTGTGTGTGTGTGTGTAATAATGATCCACTCTGATAAATATCAGACACTTAACAAATTGTCTTTCATCACATTGACTTAATCTCAATGTAATGATAAAAATATTATTTATATTTTAGATATTTAAAATCTTCTGTGAAATATTTTGGCAAATCTGGTTTTACCCAGTTGCCAGGTAAAACAAACAATTGGATACTACTTTTGACAAGAAAATGTTAACTGATTTTATTACAGCAATTATCACTCAGTCAGTTAGAGTATTTTAGCTTTATAAGTACATTTAATTTAGTCTTTTAATACTATCATTTACAGTTGAAAGTATTCAAAGTCTTTTATAGCACTCCAAATGAAACACAAATTTGCTCTCCCTGACTCAACAGGAAATGTCCTGCTTCTGAGAAAACATCTGGGTAGATATTTTATTTGCACAACACACTTATTCAGATCGTTATGCTTAAGTAAATCTAGAGGACTTTTTGGTATAAAAGCTATGCAAGAAATCTACCCCTGATATTCCCCAAGGGGAGAACTTCAAAAGCATCACTTTCAAATAAAGATCAATTTTCCAGAGAAGTTTTTCCTGAGCATGATTTTAAGCTACACATCAGCAGGAAAGGGACAAAATAAATTTTAAGGAAATAAATGAAAACAAATTCTGCATTTGATAAATATTGCTGAAACTGACATTTAGATGCCTGTCCAAAAAAAAAAAAGTCACTAACAATGGTAAAAATATTTTAAATAACATAATACCTTCTGAGGGATCCCTTTAGCATCTTTTTGAAAGAAAGCTATATTTCCTTTGAAAGGAAGGAATATTACACTTTAAAATGGTATAGAGAAATGAAAATAAAACTGACCTTATTTTTGTAGCAAGACAATAGACCTTTTAAAATCAGGAGCTAAACCAATCTTGCAACAAGGTTTAATGATTTAATTCAGGAAATGGACCAGCTACTTGAGATAAATGAATTAAGAAGCTTTTAACATCATCTGTGTGGACAATTTGACCAACAGATATTTTTTTGAATAAAGATTAGTGATGTCTTAGGACATTTATTAAAAAGGTAAATATTTGAAAGCAACATTATTCCAAATGTTGAAGTCATAAAAGGAATACAATTGAGCAACAAATTCTTTCACAAGTGAAAATAATATTGTAAATTAAATTGTACCATAAAGCTAAAAGTACAATCATTGTATCAGGAACAGTCCTGTGGATATTTACTGGTAGGTTTCCAACTGGAATTGTTGAGATCTCATTCCTTAATTTATCTGTCACATTTATTTTTTCATTACTTTCCCTGAAAGTGTCAAGAAATATGTAGAATTCCATGCTATACAACTTTACCTGTAAGGAGAGTCTAACCAGTGAGGGTTTCTGAAAAAATTTGTGTTGCCAAATGATTTTTCTTCTTCAATGCAATTTATGGAGAAAACACTGAAAATCATTTGTGTTTGTTATTTCCTAAGTGCCCCCAATGCTAGCATTCTGATGCATTTAATAATATAATAGTATGCATCTTATTTGGTATTTTTCCTGTGTTTTAGATATACATATACATACATACACATTCCAAAATCCAAGAAAAATTGGCCTAGTTAATGCTTCTGAGAAAAATGATATTTTATAAGATTCTGATAATGATTACCCCGAGCAGGATACTCCTTTACCACATGGGTTTTATTGAAAATAGAGGCTGAGGCAAGGGTTACAACATTGAGTCTTTATTTGAAAACTGCAAGCCAAGCAAAATAATATTCTAAAAAAGGGGAAAGGAGGTGAGGCAAACTTGTGTAACACAGCTGACAATTCATTTTAGGTCTGATATTGACTGGATCAAGGAATGTCCTTCCCATTGCGAGCCATACTTCTGTGTGCATGTATGAAGTGTGTCCAGAAGAAATTAACATGTGAGTCAGTGAGCTAAATATTCTGTCACTCCATGGAATAAGATGTCAATTCTACCAAGAGTTCTGACTGAAAAAAATAAAAAGGTGGGAAAAGTTGTACTTTTGTGTTCTGTCTGATGCAAGTACTTCCTTCTTTGCCTATCCTGTGCCTTTATAGGCTTTAGAACCTTGGTATGATGGTGGCCATCTAGGGTAGCACATTTTAGCTTCAAAGACCTATAACATTTTTTCTTGAATCCCTAGGATTCCAAGACAGAGATAAGGCACACTGCTAGCTTCCTTGTCCTTGAGGACATGAGGGCTACACTGAGCAATGCTGCCAGACTCCCTGGCTCTGAGGAGTCCCAACTTTGTCTAGGAGACACTGCCAGCTTCCTTGGTTCTTTACTTGACAGAGATGAGAAATTCTCAGTTTCTGTAATCACGTGAGTCAGTTCTTACAATATATCTATTCTCATTCATCCACCAACCAATCTATTCATCCGTCTATCCACGCATCTTAATGGGTCAGGCTGGCATTATGAATACAATTGAATGCTATTTATCTGCCACAAGCAGATCATCCATAATAGTGATGATGCGACCCCTTTAATTTTTCAGTATATTGTAGAGCTCATAGGAGATGAGGAAAAATCTAGAACAAGATGAAGGAGATTTACAAAGGATAGACTTCTCTAGTACCTGCTGCATAAGGCTGAATAGTTGTTTGTAGTTGCTATGCTGTGTGGCAGCTCACCAAAGAAGGACAAGGTGGCATATTCATAAATGCAAACCCTTCCAGACTCAGAAGAGGTAATCACTATCATGGCCAGTGCCATTCTAGACAGTAGAACGATGAGCATGGGAGCTCAGGTGTTTATTGATTAAGAACTCCTCAGGTGTTCTACTGACAGCACGTTCAGATCATAAACAATCAGACATTCCCCACATAAATCCAACCCCTGCAGACAATAAAAAACACCAAGACCTAGGCAGCTCCTCACATAAGAGTCCACAAAACAATTTTACACATAACTAAAAATAAACTTCCAAATTTCCCCTTTTCTGTACTGAAAAAAAAAAAACATGTTTTATCTCTATAATACAATTTAACACTACACCAGCAAAATTATTTACAAGAGGAACAATCACAAGGACAGGAATAAATGAAACCAAACATTGATCAAGCTATCAACAAAGTCCTTGGATGAAAGGAAAAAAAAATCCATGTCCAGTTATCTGAAATTCACTCACATTCTTCTGAACTCCTCCAAAGGGCTTAGGTCACTTCTCTGGCTCTGCCTTCTGCAGCACACAACTTGTCCTCCAGGCACTGGCTGGCTCCCCTGCACTGCTGCTGCTGTTCTTGGTGGTCATGGCTATTGTTTTTGATCCTGTTGTTACTGTACATTTCTATAATTTTTATTTTATTATGAAGGGGTTGTTTGCATCACCAAGTGAGCTCGCTCTGATTTCTGTCCACCAAGATGTCAAGACATTACAATAAGAACCACCAAAAATCTCATTTACTGTACCTGAAAATACACCTCGGCCTTCAGCACAGAGTATTCTATACAGAAATTCCTGTAGTTTTAAATATTTGGAATCAAATGTACAAATACTTTATCAAAGCATTTGATAGAGACATGGATCTAAGTATGGTAACTACTATCTATTTCAGTTGAGAATATCCAAAAAGGCGTAATTACATAATTAGACAGAGATTTTTGTATAAGAGAGAGAGAGAGAGAGAGATTTTATTGGAGAGATTGAGTCAGATAGCTACAGATGTCATGAAGTCACATCATAGGTTTTGTGCAATACAGTACCCAAGAAATACAGCATCATGACTCAGCTCAATTCAAGCCTTTATGCCTCAGAACCAGTAGTATAACTTGAAATCTAAGACTGGAGGGCTGAAAAAAATAGAACCCACTGGTGTATCCTAGAGTTAGATATCTGAAGAACATGAAATCATTTCTTCATTTTTAAAAGATTTATTAATTTTATATGCATTAATGTTTGGCTGCATATATGCGTATATGCCACAGGCATGTCAATATCTACAGAGGCTAGAAGCAGGCATCAGAACCCTTGGAACTGAAGTTACAGATGGTTCTCAGCAAGCACATAGATGCTGGTCTTCCAGAAAAGAAACTACTGCTCTTAACCTCTGTGTCATCTCTCTAGCCCTGAACTTGTAAGAGCTGGGAAGGGTAGTTTCCTAACTCTAGCAGAGAGATCCTGTTTCTGCTCTTGTGTTCTTTTCGTTCTACTTAGGCCCAGTTGTTTCAGCATAGTGAAAGACTATGAAGGTGTATCTTCCCTACTGACTCAAATGGCACACACAGACACACACAGGCACACACACACACACGACACACACACACCTGGCACAACAAATACTCTGGTCAAACTCTATACCTGGGGGGAGTCCATTTTAGCACAGGTGTGATGAGCCCAGTACTGACCATGCTCTGAGCTTAGCTAAAGGTAATACCCCAAATCAGCTATGTCCCGTGCATATTGACAAGCACTAAACAACTTCAAAAACATTACTTTTGATTGTGCTTAAGTATCTGAATAAAATCAACATTGATATCTATTTATTCACCTCCTAATTATAGGCAGGGACTCATTATGAAGGTCAGTCTGGCCTCAGACTTGTCATCCTCTCAAAGCAGCCTCCTGAGTGCTGGGGTTATGAGCACTCAGTCCTGTGCTTCCCTGCATTGACAGAGTTTGTGAAGCTTATTGAATATTTCCTGAAAACCATAATAACAAAATCTATGTATGTGCAATAATCTCTAGAACAATATTAACAGAAACAGAAAATGCTGTAAATGAGTTGATGTTACAGTGCTAGATGAACTATCTTGCTTCTATATTAACAAGTACAGCAATTCAGTGTTTTTTGAAAGCATGCCCAGACCAGGTACATCTTAGCACTTCTGAAAGTCACCACCAACTAGCAGCTGTTGGCCCTTTCAGGGCTTTAACATGGCATATTTTGGTTAGATAATCTCTAGCATCTTTAGCGTTTAATTTTAGGTGTCAATTCTTTGTCCACATATCATGTAATTAATTGCTCTTTAACAAAATGTAACCAAGTTCTGGTTTTCACTTAGCCCAATTACAAAGCACTGCTGACACTCAGCAGTGAGGAACCATTTGATCTGGCAGGAAAGGCCTAAGGGAGAAATCAAGTAGCTATTTAAATTAATGACAGTTGAAAATTAATTCAGTTTGAACGAGTTAAGTATCACAGAAGCAGAATAAATTACAGAGTTAGAAGGTCAAAATATCTGGATTAAAACCTTATCATCTCAACTTTATCTTTCTGAAATATTCCTTCTACAAATGTTTTGGATTCCAAGTAGTGAGCCAGGTGCCAGATACAGTGTGAAACTAAACTAATATAACCTTGTTTCTTCCGCAGCATCATGGCTTATGTATCAGTTTATTTAACATTATAGCAACACCTTAGATAATGCTTAGGTTTCAAACAAGTTTGTAGAATAAAATACAGATACTTAAATATTTAAGAGGAGTCATGAAGTAAAGACACAGAATGCTAGATGAACTAAATGTATTAGTTTGTAAGAACAGCCATGGAAGATCCATTAAAATGATATTTCAACTAAAATCTATAAAATAGGTTAAAGGTAAACCAAAAAAAGAGGGCTGATAAATGAGACAAATGTTGGACTTGAATGTTTGACTTTTCTACTGAGTACATGGAAACATCATTGACTTACATAGGGAATTAAAGGTTTATACCTGTATTGCTATAGATAAAATAATTATTTTTAAATAAAAAGAAAGATTTATTGATGTCATCTACAGATGATTTTAAATAGGAACTTGATATATTGGTCTGGAAGTTTAGGGTTGAAGATGGGTATTTGACAGGAACCATCAGTTTATAATATTTTAAAACAAAGAGGTCGGATCAGAACACCTAGACAAGCATCCAGAGATGTTTTTTTAAATGTGTGTTGGTTGGATCCTGTCAGTAATTGTGCAGAAAACTTCCCCTAAAATGTATAATCAAACAGGTTCTCAATCAGCAAGTAAGAATTACTCTAGTGAGTTTGACAATTCAGGTATGCAATTAGCAAGAAAAGTAAAAAAAAAATAAAAATAAATTATATTATAATTTACGATTATATTATATATAATTATATAATATATATTATAATTTACAATTATAAATGACTAGAGTTCAACAGGAGAGAATATAGCCATTTCATATATTTTAATCTTTTCATCTCATTTTATACTGTACCTTGTAATAAAACAACATGTTTTTACTATCATCTATATTTCTTTCTATATTTCTATCTATGTACATATGTGTATATATAAAAATATCTGCAATATGAATATCATCATTTTATCTCAATATTCCAACCATCTATGTGTCCATGTACCTATGTATCGTATATCATCTTTCATCTTATTTTTAGCATCATCATCACAAATGACTGATGTTAAATGGATAGAACTTACATGTACAATGAAATAGGGTGCTGTTTGCCAAAGACAATAATCTGGGTATAACTGCAATCTGGCTAAACTACTACAATAAATTATTTAAAAAATAATATGATTATTCATTCTTCGAGAATTTCATGCAATGAATTTTAATCATATTGATTCCTTCCTCATCTTCTCCGAGATCTACCCTCTCTGCCCTCACTTCCCTACCTGTCCGATTTTGAGTTTTATTCTTTTTAAATTACATCTAAGGAGTCTAGATTTATATTGCCCAACTAGTCTTAGGAGTGGCGGACGCCTTGTAGTGTAGTCACATCGTTAAAGAGTCAACTGACTCTCTTCCAGTAGTTGATAACTTTAAGGACAGTGTTTGTTGGACACAATGTGTGAACTCACAGAAATTGTGACAGCATGCATGTAAAAGACCTGCCCAATCTCAAGCTAGACAAGAAATTATTCTTTAGCTTACATGACTCATCTTAACTTAATATAGCTCAGGATTTTATAAAGACAATAACAGAACAAAATGTTTCTTGAAAGGAGCTAACACATACTAAAGAAAACAGTAGTTACTGACTTAATAAGCCTTGTCAAAAGATAAAATGTCTATGACTCTAATTATTGCTATAATATTTCCATATTTTTTCTTTAACTTTCCCATTTAACTGTGTAGAAGGATGATTTGCACTATGGAAACAAAAAGGCAAATGAAGGAAAATGATTGGTAAAATCAGCTTATCTCAGTTCATTTTTTCCCATGATGGTTAAAGCAGTATAGGCAATATGTGACACAGGCTCAGGTAAGATTTCTAGTTTAGGGAGAAAATCGTCTATTTGAGAATCTGTTTCCTATTTGCTTATATTTATTTCAATTAAAATATAACTATAATATTTTACCCATTCCTTTCCTTCCTCTAATCCCTCCCAACTTCCTCTCAAATTCATGACCTTTAAAAAAAAATCATTATCGCTACATATGTATAAGCATAAATGTGTAAATACTATCTTCTCAGTGCTTTTAATGTTTCTCTGTGTACTCAATTTCAGGGCTAACCATGTGATATTGAATAACCAAGGATGGTGCTCATCGATAGAAAACTCATCCCTTTCTTAGCAGTCAATTGTTGTCTGTAGTTTTTTGCTTATGTTTGTTTAATTTTTGTTTGTTGTTGTTGATTTTTTTTTTTAATTTGAAACAGGGTTTCTGTGTTATAACTCTGCTTGTCCTGGAACTCATTCTGTAGATCAGGCTGTCCTCAAATTCACAGAGATCTCGCTGCCCCTGCCTCCTGAGTGCTGGGATTAAAGGCGTGCGTGAACCTCCACTACCACCACCTGGTACCTGTAGTTCTTTTTATGAGGTGGGGCCCAGTGAAATTTTTACTCTCCATGCTAGCATTTCTCTTGATATTGTTTTTCTCTGGTCCATAACCCATTGATTTCTGCTTTGTTTGTAGAAATTTTAGCTTGATTTTATTCTAAGATTTAAAGGAGAGTTAAGCAGATTCATGAGTTCAATACCATCCTGATCTACATAGTGAGTCTCAAGCCAGCTAGGTGTACATAGTGAATATCCATCTCAAAAAAAAACAAAATAAAGCAGGTATTTTCTTGTAAGACAAGTTGTTTCTATTTTTTTTTCTTCAATAGATATTTCTAAAACTCTTTATTAAATGAAACACAGGAGTTTTACAGACATATTGAATGTTGTTGGATCATGTATGATTATATCAGATTTCTATGGAATGGCAGGGATCATGGAATGTGATCTAAATTATGAATTAGTTTGTGGCTATAATGTACACCCCATGAAATTAGAGATTTCAGAATTGAGGCAAGAAGCAAGCTGTAGGAAGTGAGAAGAGCCAGCTAAAGAGATATGTTATGCAGTTTGTGAGATCATAGATGCATGGGCTGTATGCATCCTTTGGTAGTCACATGTTGGCACCTTGTACCCAGAATGTACAGAATAAAGCTATAGGAATTAGTGATTGCCTATTCCTATCGGGCAATCAGGTGGGTTTTACTGTTGTTGTTTTGCTTTGGTCTGATTTTTTCCTATGATTTTCTACTTCTTTTTCCTTTTGTAATGAGAATGTTAACCTTATGACACTGTGTGGTAGAATTATATACATTCATATCGTTTTTAAGTTTATTAGGGGCCCAAAGCTGTACGCCTTGTGTTTCAGGAGGACCTCGGGACTTGGAGTTTTGAGCAATGTTGGAATTATTAAATCTTTGGTGTTCTTAGAGAAGACTAAAAGTCTTTTGCATCAGGAAGGTCAACATGAACCACAGTGGACAAGAGACAAAATGCAATCATTTGAATCTGATAGTTTTCCAAATTCCCAAATAACAAAAAGCCTTGATCACCAACCTGTTACCATGAAATGCAGAAGTTACATCTTTAGAAGATTTGAGCTATTTGAAAGGGTTTATATCATTGGGGACAGTCTCAGAAAGGTAAAAATATGGTCCCAGATATATCACCCCCTCTGCTCCCCAGATGCCAGGAAGTTAGCAGTTTTGCTCCATCATTCATTCCCTGCCTGCCATGGTGTACTGCTTTGCAGGAAAGCCAAACTGAAATCAGTAGACTCCTAAATTCTTTCCTTTCTTTAAGCTTATTCAGCTCAGGTACTTGTAACAATAATAGAAGACTTACTATCACATTGCTCAAAGCTGAAGAAACGCACAGTAGGATTAATTGTCGGCAAACTTTTAACTCACTCAGGACTAGCAATGGTATATTTTACTCCAGAAATTATTTTTCACAAATCTCATGGTTCATGGAGCATGTAACAGAATACCAAAGGCTTTGCATCTGTTGGGAAGTAAATAATCAGGTGCTGGCATGTTTGTGATTTCACCTAACAAATATTAAAAATAACACATAAAAGGAGAAAATTCACCTAGTAATGCAAGTCTACCACGTAGTATATATGGAGAATATTTCCAGTTAAATACTGAACAGAAAAAAAATGAGGACACTTAAATATTCTGTCCACAATAAATTCAAACATTCCAAAACCTATCATAAAACTAAAAGTGAAAAACCTACAGTGAAATAAAAATGTAAGCAATAAGGACAAAACCAATCAAAATTTATATGCATGGCACACAAATGTGTGAATTTGCAAGCAAAAATGTTAAAAGGATTGAGATAACGATGTCAAAAGTAATTTTTAAATGGACAGAAGGAATTTATAAAAGAATGATGATACAAACTGATCATTTAGCAGTAGAAGCTACATATATGTAATAGGAAATACCCTGTATAACATTAACACAAGATTAGATTTTGCAAAAGCAATAGAAATATGATTATTGGCTGCAAAGACATAAAGAGTCTATTAGGAAGGAGAAACACCGACCAAATTTGAAAAACACAGAAGTTCCTGGAAGGTGAAGACCAACGTGAAGTGGCTGATACTGATACAATTAGGAGCCATGTTATAGAACAGAAGGCACATGAATCGAAACTATGTTTAAGAAACATTAAATAAATGTTGCATAAATGAAGAAAATATGAACACAGCATTTCAAGAGGCTCATCAAACTTTATGAATCCACAAACAGCAAAACAAAGATCCTCAAAATTAGAAACAAGGAAATATTCTTAAATGAAAGAATTAGGAGAAGACAAAGAAGGACAAGGAGGAGGAGGAAGAGATGGAGGAGAATAAGAAAAAAAAGAAGGAGAAGGAGCAGGAGAAGGAAGGAGAAGTAGAAGAGAAGAAACAAAACCTGAGGACTGAGAACAATTCAAGCAATAAGTATATAAATAATGACATCTCTAAAATGTTATTAAAACATTTTAAATTATGGGCAGCTTCAGAGTGGGTAAGTTACAGTACCAAAATGGGTAGCTATTTAGAATCAGAGAAGATTGGAACCAGAAAATACAGTGGGAAGGAAGAACACATAGAAAGAAGTAAGTGGAGAGGAGAGAAAGGAGAGAGACAAGGAGCACAATAGAAGAGAGATAGACCTTTCTTCTGTGGCTGAAAGAGGTGATTCAACTTTAAGACTCAATAAAAGCCCAAAGATCTCACCAGAAGTCAATTCTTAAGTTCTGTAGTTTAAATATAGTGCTAGCTATAAGATTAATTATTGACACAAAAGCTACTAGATTGCATGTAATTCTGCTACTATTGAAGTCATAATTTCTCCTTTAGTATTCACTATTTATTTATATATTTACTGTGTGTTTATTGCATGTGACCATATCAGCACACATACAGAGGTCAAATGAGAATCGATATTTCATTCTGTCACTTGGGGACTGAACTCAGGTTATCAGGCCAGGCGGCAAGTACCCTTACCTGCAGAAGCATTTGACTCTGCACCTAATTTCTTGCATTTTAATATAAGTTCTCATTATGGTGCTGGGACAGTAGACAGAAATTCTGATGCTTCAGAGAGATGAGAATTTCACCAGGAGCCGTATTAGAGGCCATTCACACTACATTCTAGCAGGGAATTGGTCTGTATATTTCATCTTTGTCTTTATACTTTCTAGGAAGCTGAATTAAAAGAGAAAAGTTAATCTAGAATAAGAAATGTTTATGCAACCCAACATTCAAACCAAAATAGGTATTTCTGCCTGCTTTTAGTCAAATTTATAGCAATAAATATAGAAAATTAAATATAGAAAAATTTTGAAACTGGTAGTTTGGCCAAATTAGAGCATGCTCAAAGTTGGGACTGAGGAAGAAGCGTAGGGATGTCAGAGTCATTTAAAAGAGCCTAAATATTTCACACTGCTAATAATTAGAAAGATCAATTCATCTAAGAAATTAAATGAATCTTCTCATGTTGAACTAGAGAAGGTAACACAATAAAGTCATCAAAATAACTTCTGAGAGAAGTGCATCACGGTTGCCACCTCACACAGGGCTTCTGGATATTTCAACAAGCATTACTTCCCTTCCCTGTCACTGGGACAGAAATTTCTGACAACAAACTTAATGGAGGAGGGGTTTATTTTGATTTGGATTCCACCAGCTTTCAGGGCTTTATGTTCAGCAAGACTGAGAGAGGGAATATTCTATCTACAGCAGCAGACGTCACATGTTTTGCTTGGTAAACTTGTTAGAAGCATCTATGGCCCCATAACTCTTGCATTTTGTATGCCTGAACTAACCACACTGCAAGGATGACACCAACTTCTGCCGCCAACTAGAGAAGTATCCTGTTCTACTTAGAACCTGGCTACAGAAGCCCCTGAGTGCCTTGGAGGTTAGTCCAAGAAAAATACTTCCCTAAGTAATGGACTGTAAAGATTACAGGGATGATAAGAGACACAGTAAAAAACATTTTGTAATATGAGATGGACATGAATATTTTGAAGCTCAGATAACCAACGTTTATGGTTTGTATACGAAATGACTTCCTAAAGCTTTTTGTCTTTCCAAGCTGCTGGATTACTAAAAAAATGAATACACTGATGTAAGCAAGTTCATTAATAATTTGATCTACTGATGAGTCAATAATGAATGTGCAAGGAAGACCTGGATCTCAGAACTGTGTCATTTGACATATGCCTTTGAAGGTTAAATCTTTTCCATGAGTCCTTCCCAACTTTATTTCCTTTCTACCCAAAAGTGAGCAGATTTTCTTCTTTGCACTCTTCCTGTGTGGTGTCTTCTTTGCTAAAGATCCAAAGAGATTGGAGTTAAAAGCAAAAACCACCAATGTAGAGAATTCCTTTCTACATTGTCGTCGGCGGGACTTTATGTCACAGTGATGAACAAATAGTGAATCTAGTCAGTATAGTATCTGAGTAGAGTAAGTGGCAAAAACATTTGAATGCATAATACAGGAGAAATAGAACTTCACCAGAAACATAATACAGAAAAGCAAGAGAAGATTCTTTAAGAAATTAAGCTACATTTATGGATTGTGTAATTACATCACATTCAATTTCTAAACTTCTACTTGGAAATTACTAATATAGTAATAAAAATTGGTTTAATTATTCCTATAAAATAAACATTTTATGACTAAAATATTCTTGAGGACTAGCAACTAGATATATATCTGGCAGAGGACTACTGTTTTTGGTAGAAAAAATGCTTATTTTAAATCAATACAACTAACTACACAATTCAAAAGTAAGCCATAGAACTGAGCAGAAAATTCTCAAAAGAAAAAAAAAACAAATGAATAAAATTTATAATTTATTTTGTAAGAGTATTGAGGTCCAGGTGGTCTGCAGTTCTAAGTAGTGCACAAACCTTGACCAAGATGTGGTCCAAGAAACACACAAAAAAATGCAGGCCAGAGACTGAGCCTAGGAGAAACATCTTCCTAATCAAATCAAAGCCTAATGGCCAGGGTAACGCAGAGGGCAGAATTTAGACAAAGAGGTAAAAGAAACTGTGTACACTGAAGTATAGAAGGAAGAATGCAGATTAAAAAAAAATAAAAGATAATGTTTTTTCTTAATGTTTAGGTATTTGAATTTTTAGTAATCAATTGATTTTTACATATAGTTTATGCTCCAGTGATGATTATGAAGAAGATTTACTTTTTAAATGACCATTCTCAATAATCAATCATCTGTCTCATAGTATTATAAAGTAAGCTGATAAGTAATTAGAATAAATAATAAATAAATAAATAGATAAATAAATAAATAAGTATTCAACCTGACTAGCACAGTGGGTAAAGCATAGGACTCTTAGTCCTTTGGTCCTGGGTTTGTACCCCATGTTGAGTAACACTTGCCAAGGCCAGCACAGCCTTGGACGTCAGAAGTAAATGGAAAGGAGGGTATTGATAGAGAGAGACGTGGACTCTCTGTTCACTTCAAGAATAAACAATTTATATTTTCTCCATTACTGTTTATATATTGCTTAGCTAGCAACTGAGGATATGACTTCAAGCAGAGCTTGATTAGACAGTATTTTAGCTTTTCTTTCTGTCCTTTCCTGTTCTTGTGGACTTGTTTTTACCACACAGGTCATTCCTATTAGGCCTTATCTTAGCCTATGGTTTTCCACAACCAAAGGGCCCCACCTGAGTGATGGTTTGTGTTTGAGAAAGGAGCTTCAGACAATCTGAACCCCAAATAAAATTGCTGAACATTCTTAGCCCACAGGAAAATGCAAACTAAAGATATTTTGAAATTTCATTTCACTCCAGCCAAAATGGCGAAGATCGAGAAAACAAATGGCCACAAATACTGGAGGAGATATGGATAAAGACCTCATAATCAGTTAAAATGGCATAAATTCAAGAGCATGTTTCTTTTTGAATTTTGGAAAAAACTCATACTGTAATTTTTCTTATTGAAAATAAATAATATTATCAAAAAATTCTTATAACTTTGCATTTTGTTCAACCAGTTTTGGGAATTATTTATTCTCAGCAATTGACTTCAAATAACATAAAGTATCAGTGGTATTTACTCATAATATCTTTTAATTTTTTTCATAAACTCATATTTAATGTCATTTGTGAAAAATAAATTAGGGTGTCTTAACTAAGATTTTTGGTGATTTTTGTAAACCTGATGACGTTTGTAATAATCCATTTTGACTAAGCAATGTTAATGTTTCATGACTTTCTTGGTAATTTCTACAAATTATAATTAAATAATCATTAGTACATCACAGCAGTAAATTTATGCCAAGGAGACACCTTTATAACTGTCTACCAACTGTGTGATACTTATGGAGAATCTATCTCAATTTGTGAGAAAAAGAAAGGCAGATAGAGAGACACAGACACCCAGAAATTAAAATGGAGGGCGGGGGGAGAGAAAGAGTAGAGAGCTAATTGAACAGAGCCTGGGCTACATTTGGTTCTCAATGAAATCAATCTGTCAGTGCATGAGCCTCTTACTCCTGATGCATACTAGTCACTCATATGCAGGTCTTTGTTCTCAACTGGTTTGACCTCTCTTTCTGTATTGTTTCCTATTTTGTACTTGTGTATCACAAATACATTTGACATGAGCGTGCTAAGTAGGAATGTCTCTGTTTCAATATATACATGTACTATTTACTATAGATTTTAGTTGATACATGAATTATATGTGTTAAAATATCTATAATTTTTGGAAAATATATTTTCTACATAACTATTTCATCAGAAAATTTTTAGTCTTTGTGTTTTTCAGTTTCCATTGGTCATCATCGAATGTCTTTAGATATGTTGTTCAAATCTCCTTCTATCCTGCAACTATTCTCTGTGCCAGTTTCTTTTTGCCAAAGGTCATTTACTATCGAGTTTACTGTATCTGCCTAATTTTATATCATGCAATAAATCTTCCACAGCCCTTACATGTGACAAGTCTCGAGGTTCAATCAGAGGTTGGAGGTATCAATGTTTAATGCATTTCTCAATAAAAAATTAGCACATGTCTTCAACTAAAATAAATGTTCATGTTTTATGTGCTCTGTTTTACAAGACTATTAAGGTAGTTTTTATTATGGTTTTAATATTCAGATAGGGATAGTATCAGATTGAACTATTAGGTTAACAAAATAAAACAAACTGTGAAACATGACATTAAATATAAAAACATCTAGAAAATCCAGGTATTTGAATAAAGACAAACACAATAAAAATACCGTAACTATGTAACATAATAAAATATTTTATCAATAATAGCAATAAAATATGCATCATTGATCAAATATTTGCCATGTGCCACAAATTGAAAAGTTAAGTTTATTTTTTTCTTAGTGGTTAAAGTGATTCAAAATATTTTATTTGGAATAACAGGGATTCTGTGGACAAAGACAACATTCAAATCATTTCATTCTTTTTTTACATTATCAAAGCCAGAATGCCTACCTAAAGATGTAGGTGCTACTTGCATACTAACTTATTTTTCTACTTTAGATGTGGATTAGTCTAAAAGCTATTGTAAATGATTTTAATTCTAATAAGTACATTATAAAGTAGTTTATTCACATTGATGTATACATATATCACAATTAAGGTTAAAAGGAAATATTTAAAGTATATTTATGCTTCACAAAGTAAAACACTTTACAGTATGAAATCTCATTAATTCCTCCTATAAATTATTTCAATATGGAGATTTTTAGAGGCCAAAATCTTGTTGCAGATCTGAAATACAAATCAACACAATAACATATGCACATTAAAATTGATGTAATTTTAAGATTCTTCATGGTTATTTAGAGAGAAAATATAAACCAGCCTGCTGATAAAATCAGTGACTCTTCTATTCAGTCATTTAAACCAATGCAATTCCTAATGGTTTTACTTTTGCTGTGGTGAATTTACTATAAATCCCACCAGTGTGACAGATTCAATCAGTCCATTTGTTGGAATGACAGGTCATATTTGCAGCAGGATGATCCAGCACCAAATATTTCAAAATCACTAAAGATATTAAAAATGACAATGCAAAGGGCAAGAAAATAGCAGTCTCACAACACAATTTCAGAAATAAAAGCCACTTACACGACTGAAAAATTACCTGCAGCATGTTGCTAAAACAAATTGCTATCAAACTTTACATTAAGAATATTTTGCACCTTAATTAGCTATTCCTGAGTACGGTGATACTCCCTTTGGCAAAACTCTCTTGCGTGATTATCCTCACCGAGAAGCAGTCAGCTATGGGAGCCAGTACCAGCACTTAGTGACTCTGGACATAAGACCAGCTCTCTGACCTTGAGCAATCTCTCAGTGTCTTGCTGGTCAGGTCCAGGTTTCCTTATTTGGAAAATGGGAAAGCAGTTTGCCACATTTTTATTCCTAGGGAAGAATTATAAAACAGATCTCAACAATGATAAAAATGTATAAGCAAACCTGGAAAACAAACCTTATAAGATGCATTATCTCCATAATGTCAGTGATAAGAACTATACTTAAATCAAAATTTCTATAATTTGTCTTAAAGGTTACTTATCTTCACATGTTATCTCTTTGTAAACTGTACTCCTCCCCCTACCATAAATTAGTTTCATTTCCTTCCTGATTATTTGCTTAAATATCTGTTAACTTTTTCACTTACATTTTAATATATCCAATTAAATTAAAGAAAAGATAGGGGGAAGTACATTATAAAATAATTCACTGGTTGATTTTAAATTTCCTTAAAAAGTAAAACTGGGACAAATGAACTAATTTCCATATTGAGATAATAAAATGAAATACAGTTTAAACTGAAATGCAGAGAATTGTAATTAATCTCTGTCTAAAGCCTGAAATATCCTTTCTGAAGTAGTTAGAAGTCAAATGAAGTTACCATTTACATAGAGACACTCTTTTCTTTTCCTTTTTCTTTTTTTATCTGTTTGTTGTTTGTTTTGGTTTCCCGAGATAGGGCTTCTCTGTTTTAACTCTGGCAGTCCTGGAACTCACTCTGTAGACCAGGCTGGCCTTGAACTCAGAGATCTGCCTTAATCTGTCTCTTGAGTACTGAGGTAAAGATATGACCCACCACCACCCGGCAAGACACCTTTTTCTTAATGGAACTCAATAATCTTACTTACTCACCCAAACACTTTGTCCAAAGAAACTTAATATAAGATATTTTTGGAGCCTGATTCCTAATGTGTGTGTGTGTGTGTGTATGTGTGTGTGTGTGTATGTGTGTTTGTGTGTGTGTGTGTGTGTGTGTGTGTGTGTATGTGTGTGTGTGTATGTGTGTTTGTGTGTGTGTGTGTGTGTGTTTGTGTGTGTGTGTGTGTGTGTTTGTGTGTGTGTGTATGTGCTTGTATATAGATAGATATATACCTGTGTGATTATGTTTATAGAGTTATTTACATATGGTTCTTTAAATAGGTAAATGATTTATCCTCATACTGAAGTGTCTATACTTTTTCCATAGGAAATTCATACTTCAATAGTATTCATTCAATTAGAATATAGAACAAAATGGTTGATAGACAGAAAAGTAAGAGCACTGCCGTTTACTACCTATGTCTTTTGACAAACTATCACTTGGAACTTGTGTCTAATTAATGAAATTATAGCTATTAAATGAGGCAATGTCCACAAAGCAATTGCAAAACTGACTTGCCTCATAGTAAGCATTTACTATATGTTTTGCAAAATCCAACTATTATTTAAATATTTTATTGCCATTCCAAACCTAATTTCCTTACTTTAGGTCTATGGTAGACCTTCCTATGTCATGTTGTGGGGTTAAATGATGTTAAGTGGTTATATGTGGCCACAGACTGAGTGCACATTCAATGTTTAAATAACACTCATTTTGGCGACATGAATTTTTTCCAAGCTTTCTTATTTCAACAAAGTTACTTGAATGGACATTTTGTAACATAAGTTTTGACATCCTTATAGAATTGAGACATATTGTGAGAAATGTATTTCAAAAAATGGTCCATCTTTAATTTAGACATATAATTACATTGTCATTTTAAAATTTGGCCACATACAATGAATACGTGCCCCACTGATACAATCCCATACCTAATTACTTCCTAATTGGAATCTATAGTATGATATCTAATCATGATCCAAATTGACAATTTTAGGGTCTATTGCCTCTTATATAGCTTCAATCTTTTACAATGTGTTATGGAAGTCAGTAATCTAAGCAATTTGTTTTAGTAGAAAGTATTAAAATATGTAATATTTTAACTTACAGATTGTACAATTTAACTGAAATATTTTAACTTATAGATTTTACAATGTTACCTTCAATTTAAATAAGCAATTAAATTAAAAACAACAATAACAACTCACTTCATGCTTCTTCTTCCCTTTGTTTTACTTAACAATAAAAATAATCATTGAATAAACAGATGTGAATCTCTCTGTGGGCTCTCCTCCCTGAATTGTTGCTAAGCCTTCTGTGCTGGCTCAGCTTTGGAGAAGAAAACACAGGACAAATCCATGGCTGGTTTAGGCAGGTCTCTGGTCACAGTGCTGAAAGCCTCTGTAAACAGAATCCCCAGGAGACTGCTGTTAGTGGAACATCTCAGTTTATTGAAGCAAGTGTGGTTACACTGACAGGAAAAATGGCAGGGGAGGGAGTCCTTGGTACACAGGGACAGAGGCCATTGGTTAAGAGAGGGATACTGGAGTAGACTCACTTGCATTTTGGGGGCTTATTGTCTAAGGGCCAAAGTGCTGCAAAAGCACCTTCTGTATAAGGTATGATCCCATAGAGAAAAGAGGAAGACACCTTAGGAGAAAATGAGCTCAGCCCTTATCTGAACACTGTAACCCCAGTTACAGTGTTCAGATAAGCACCAACCAGGCCACATTCCTTCCCTCATGACCTGCTCTGAAGCAGGCAGCATTTACAATTTAGCTGGGTTTTGCCAGGGCTAAGAAGAAGACAGTTATTCTTAGTCTAATTAAATCACTGGTTCTTGCCCTGGAGCCTTAGAGTGTTTTGTCCTCTTTACAATATAGTCTTCATCCTTGAACTTCCTAAAATCTAGAACATTTAAACTGCTAGTCTGGACCTAGAAGGCTTAAGTCTTAGACTTTTGAGACCTACTGCTGACTGAGCCACTCATTCTGGCTAGGTCCTTATGAAATCTGACTCTTTTGCCTCCTTCTCCAATGACTCTTTAGCCTGCTTCTTGACTATTCAACTGACTCTTGTTATTGGCTGCTACAAATGACTCCTGTCTGACTCTTCAATTTGCTCTTCTTAATTGACTCTGGTAACTGAATGCTCTGTTAACTCAATGGCTCTAACTCCTCTGCAACTCCCTTTAACTGAGGTGAGAGCCTACCTTTTCTCTTGAGAGTTGGGCATATCCTTAATCTACTAACTTTTTCTCTGATTAGTCACTTTGTTTGCCATTCACTTTGACTCATCTCAGATGTCACTTCCTGTGTGACACTGACTCCTTCTGAGTTCTGCTTCCTGTGTCTGCTTCCACTGTTTTCTTTCTGGGGATTAAAGGTTTGGACCACCTTTTGCCTTCTGAACACTGGGATGAAAGGTGTGTCTACATTCCATCCAGAGCACACAGGCCTCTGAATGTAGCCCTTGGAATGTAGACCTTAGCTTTTACATAGGGATATTCCTCTACAGGCTCTTTTTTCTTATTTGGTGGTTTTGATATTCCAATTTGCTTGTTTTTGATTTATTTTATTTTATTATTGTTCCTTAAATGCCTTTTTTGTTATCTAACAGGAAATATAAAGGAATGGAAGATAAGGTAAGGGGGAATTGGAAGTAGAAGTGGGAAGGGAAACTGTAATCAGAATGTATTTTATGAAAAAAATCTATTATCAATACAAAAAATTAAAGATGACACCAGCAACATTGAGGTAAAGTCTTCTAGGAATTGTTCCCTGAGAGTTAGCCACCAAAGTTTTGTTCTACAGGCAGCCTAGGTTATACCTCTCACTGGCATCCAAACTTGGTTATATGTAAGAGTCACCCAGTTGGTACTGGTTTTGAAGACATGAAGAGGTCATGGAGAACAGGTGAGGCTTGGCACTGTGAGAGGCCAGGAGAGGCCACTGATGGAGGTACAGCCTCAGCAGCAATTGAAGCTCCAGAATGTTGGGGTTATGGAGATAAGTTGAGGCTTGGCACCACAAAAGAGTCAAGGAGAGGCTGTTGATAAAAAACAGCCCAGCTGCAGTAAAGACCCACCATTTTGGAGATACCAATACCATGCAGTACCATGGGACAAACACCAAGAATAACATCAACCACAAAGAAGAACAAGCCGGAGCCCAGAAGATTCTAAGTAACCCCAGATATTGGACATTGAATTATTTATACTGTTTGTGGTTTGGTTTTTTTTTTTTGTTCAAATTATAATTCTGCCATGGTTCTTCCCTCTTGAAGTAAGAAAGTATTTAATTTATTTCTTATTTTACAGAAATCCACAGTTTGAAAGATTGATATTTTAAGAGATTTTTTATTTTTAAGAAGATTGGACTTCTAACGTGTTTAAGTTTTTAAGGAGTGAGGGGACACATAATGTTTGTAAATGTTTTATATTGTGATCTTTATTAATATGTTATCTTGGGAATGCACAAGATGGGAAAGGATGAAGTTTAACAGTGATATGTTTGTGTGTGACGTCAACAAGGGGCCAGTTGTACTGGCTAGTTTTATGCCAACTTGACACAAGCTACAGTCACTGGAGTTGAGAGAACCTCAGTTGAGAAAATGCCTCCATAAGATCGGGCTTTAGGTCACTTTCTTAATTAATGATTATGTGGAAGACCCAGCCCATGTGGGTGAGGCTATCCTGAACTGGATGTTGCTGAGTTCAATAAGAAAGGAGGCTGAACAAGCCAATAGATACACGCTGCCGTGGCCTCTGCATCAGTCAGTTCCTCCCTCCACTGTTTGAGTTTCTGTCCTGACTTCTTTCATGGATGAACTATGATGTGGAAATGCAAGCTAAATAAACTCTTTCTTCCAAAACTTGCTTTTGGTGGTGATGTGTCATCACAAGGTTGGTAACCCTAAGTAGGAAAGCATGGGAATAACTCCTGATGTTGTCCTCTTGCTTCTACTCACAGACACAAAGACATGTAATGAATTCACTTGGACACATACACACACGCACACACATATACACATACCCTGCCATTTATTCTTATGTAGCCTAACAGCTGGCCAGACTTACTCTCCTAGAAAGTAAGTTATACTAATGAGAAGTCCTAGCTTGAAGTTGTAGCACACAACTTACTGGATGTTCTCAGTGAGGCCAGCAATATTATCTAGGCATCAATAGCAGTGGCTTCTAAAAATAGTGCTCTATAATTCAGGGAAACAGCACATATTGTTTAAGTATGTGTAATTTAATTGTCTAATATAATTGTATCTACCTCAACTAAAGCTTTAAAAGAAATGTATAAACTAATGCATTGATTCAGCCACTTGACCTTACTCTCAAGAACAATATTAGAGCATGGGATTATAATTTTATGCTACAAATTTTGAGGCACAGTAGATATTGCCTTATTTTCTTAAATTGTGATACCTATTCAAGATTCAGTGGGTGTTATTTGATGTTTTTGTACAGGAATCTACAGCAATTGAAATGTTATGGGACCCTAACTTCATTGAAATATTGGCACATGAAGCTATTGGAAAAGTGTAGATTTATCCTGCTTCAGATTAAGTGGAACGGGTACTGTTAATCTGAATGAGAGTCCAATGTTATGGTTAATACTGAATAATAACAAGCACATCATTTATGAAGACTAAATACTTGTATCATTTGCTATATTGATTTTATTAGAAACATAGAAAATGAGGCATCACTATGTCAAATTAGAAGAATAAATACAGGAAAAGGTAAAATTAATAAAAATGTTTGCCCTAATTCTATTTTTTCACATTTTTTTAAATTAGTATTTATGTCATATGCTTTGCCCCGATGTCTGCTTTAAAATCACAAGAAAGAATTATATCCTGTAATATCACTTAAAATGCCCACTGATGCATATTTTCAATCATTTTTTCACTTGATTGTTTTTTCTAGAATGAAATTGTGTAAGGGTGCACTCAAGCTGGGTTTTTGAAGAATAATTACTCATCAGTTCAACAAGTATTTATACTTTTACTATGCCCACTCTACCTTTAGGTAACATAAACAGTCAATTACCAAATAATTTTGAAGAATAATCAATTTCCAATTTATGTAGCTTCAAAGTAAGCCCTTAGAAACATACTAACAATGGTTGTACCAAGTCCTTAAACTGGAATTTCCTTCTCACGACCCACATCTTATCTGGTAGCTCAAAACCACCTGTTACATAGGTTATTCCCACTGTGGCGATTGTGGGCACCCAAGCACGTACTCCATGCACACAGAAGTGCACACATAAATAAAAATAAAACAAATATTTCTTTCCAAGTCAATACTATGTTGGTTTTTAACTTGTCATTTACTTTCTATCCCCCATTCAGCCCCAGATTAGTTTACAAATCATAAAGGAAACTCTTTTGCCAGTCACTGATGGAGAACCATGGAGCTCAGGGTTACAAAAAGCTCACACTTACATAAAGCTTGATTCTTTAAGAATTATCAGAGTTAAATTTGCCATTTCTTGCCTAGAGGACTCCACTTCCAAGGTTGTCTTTATCTGATGTGACCTAAAGCTCATTTTACTTCAAGTAAATGTATTTTCTCTGGGGAAATTAGCAGAATATCATTATATAATTGTTTGCAGCTGATACAAGTTGTAGGAAATGATTAGGACAAAAAATAGAATATTTTAAATTTTTCTCTCATTTTTACTTTATTTTTTAAATAGAGGGAGATGAGTCATACCATTGTAGCCATGTGGAGATTAGAGGAAACTTGCAGGAGATTGTTCTCTCCTTCTGCCCCGTGGGTTATATAGACTGAATGGAGTCTGCAGACTTGGCAGCAGCTGCCTGTATCCTGATCCATTTCTCAGCCATATTCTTCATATTTTAATGTCCATAGTAATTCATAGTAATTCACAGATTTTTACCCTCACCATGCTTTCTGGGTATATGTCTTCTGTTTATTTATTATTTACATTAATTCTTTTGTTTTTATTTTTGTGTGTACATGTATGAGAGACAAGAGAGAGGAGGAGGGGAGTATCTGCAGAGGCCAGATGCATTGAATAACCCAGAACTGGAGTTACAGGTGGTTATTAGTCACATGCCATAGGACCTGGGAACTGATAGATGTGAAATGACAAACAAATGTATCTATTACTATAGCTGGGGACTTTAACATTCCTCTATCAAAAGTGGACAGATCCAGTAGACAGAAAATCAGTATGAACATAGTTGAACTGAACAATGTAATCAATCAACTAGAAATAATTGACATCTACACACTAATTCATCCAAAGCAGAATAAAAATTTCTCTCAAGCTATCATGGAACATTTACCAAGATATACTTGACCCATGGCCATAAAACAGATGTTAATTAATGTAAAAGCATAGAATCATAAAAATATCTGCTGTCAGACAACCATGGAATTAAATTAGAAGCAATAGTATAACAATGAATATAAAGTCTGAAAATGTGTGGCAAGAAAAAACACAGATTAATATAATGCATATATCAAAGAAGATATCTTAGATAAAATTTAATCATATGCCAAACTGTGAAAATGGAAGGGAAACTATTCAATAATTAATAAAATCCAAAGAAACCAAAGTTTGGGGGTGTTATAACTTTCCATGCACGTATCAGGAAATAAAAATCACTAATAAATGACCCAAGATTTAATTCTAAAAATTAGAAAGAAAATTAAATCATATCCAAAGTTAGTAAAAAATAAGAAAAGAATAAAAACTTAGGGTAGACATTTTAAAATTGGAAATAGAAAATCTGTGGAGAAACCAACAAAACCAAAACCTGATTCTTTGGAAAAACAAAATGACATAAGTAATCTTTCATAGAGGAATAACTAAAAATAAAATGAACATAAATTTGCAATGTTAGAATTTCTAACATATGTGTATTTAAAAGATAGTATGTCAGCGCTGTCAATAGCTATTCATACAATTTTAGTGACTTAGAAGACGTGGACCAAATGCTTGATAGTCATAATCAACTGACTCATATAATGTTAGATAAATATACCCATGACTGCTATGTAAACTAATTAAATAACTGAGAGAACTCAAAGAAAATATTCACCCTAAATAAATTCACCAATTACTTAAGAAAGATGTTTTTTAATTCTGTATGGTTTCTTTCAGGAGGTCAAAAAATTAATTATAATCTCTAATCCTTACAGTTAAGCAAATGTTATATTTATCTCCAAACAGGTAAAGGAAGGATAAGGGGAGGGGGGGAAGATGTCATAGATCAATATATCTCATGGACATAAATGTAAAAACCCTTGACAATATATTTAAGAGTCAAATCTTTTGCTGTATAAAAGATATTTTAAAAAATTACACTATAGTATTTATTCAAGTTATTAAAGACAAATCCAATACTTTAATATCATGTATTGTCATCTATAATGTAATGGTTCATCTTAATAACCATTCTTAACATCTTATGAAAAGTCACAGATAACAAAATAAGACAAAAAGTATAATAAAAGGTACATATATTGAGAAAGAAGCAAGTATCTGTGATGGTAGATAATGTGGCTATGTAGAAAATCTAAAAAACTGGACCAAAAATCTAGAATTAATGTAATCGTATCAGCATTTCAGCATGCAAGATTTTAAAAAAAAGTCAATGATTTTTCTATTGCTAGGAATAACCACAAAAGCCTAAAGTAAATGCAATTTATATTACCCCCCCCAAAAGAACATAACTTAATAAAAACTAACTATAGAAGGTAAAAAAATATCTATATAAGAGATAAAAAATAATAATACATGAATGGAAGAAATAAAAGGGATAAATTGAAATGAATAGACAAAGGTCCCACGCTGTGGTGGCAAACATTCACGATAAACTGTAAGTTCTCTCAGTTTTATCTAGAGCTTCATTACAGTCACAACCCTGGCAAGTTATTTTATAAACACCAGGCTGAGGACAAAGTGAACTTGGAACAGCGGAAAGTCAGATAACCAGCACGAATTTGGTATGACCAAAGCTGGAGCTCTGGTCTGCAGGGTGTCCTGGAAACAATACTACAAAAGTTGTAACCAAGAAAATAAATAAAATTCAAAAACACAACAGATTACAGAAACTGAAATGCCAAAATGCAGTCAACTGTTGTACAACAAAAGACCAACAGCAAAGCAATAGAGAGATGGTCTTTCCACTCAGTGACTCGACTTGACATTTGCATGTATAAAGAAAATAGAATCTTCACCTAAACTTAAAATAGACTTTACATTCATGATGATTAACTTTAAAAGGATCACAGAACAAGCTATAGGGAGAAGCGGGAGGGATAAAAGGAAAGGGGGAAATGGTGTGTGGGAAGGCAAATGCTTGTCCTTTTGATTGGCATTTTCCTGATCATTAATAATTCCAAACATCTTTTCATATGTCTATTGGCCATCTTTATTCCTTCTTTGCAAACACAATTTCTATTAAAATCTTTTACCCAGTTTCAAATTTGAGTACTATGTATTTTCTGCGCTTGAGTTGTGTAAGGTTTTTTATTATTATTTTTATTAATTTTGTGTACTAGACACTTCTTAGGGATGGCTGGAGACTTGTTTCCAGTAGATCTCTGTTTCGTTTTTCTTTTGTCGGGCATAAGGAAGCATTTGAGCTTAATGTAATTTCATTTGTTTATTTTTGCTTTTATTACCTCTACATTTGATCTCAATTTTTTTAATGATGGACAATTACAATTTCAACGAGTCAGCCCCTGTGTTTTGACTAATAATATTATAGTTTAAGCTGTAATGAAATCTTTAATCCATTTTACCTTGACTTTTTTTTTATATGATGTACAATGAGAGTAAGATTTTATTCCTATTCACACAGATGTCTAATTTTTTCAGTTCAGTAATACTTACTGGAGACTATTCTTAAAATCTCTGCCAAAATATAATTAACTGTATACATATGGCTTGTTTTTTCATTGAATTTTTACTTGTGTATCTTTTTTCATGCCAGTATCATACTGTTTATTATTACTTTGAAACCAAGAAATAATGTCCCTGATTGGCCTGATTTCTTATGATATTGAGAGACTTTGTGACTTCATACAAATCTTAGTTTGGTTTACTATCTGTGAAAAAATAGCAGAGAGTTTTTATGTGTTCAGACTGTGCTATAGGATGGCCACTCACCACTATAATCCTACCAGTCTCTGAACAAAAGATGCCCTTCCATTGTTTGTGTCTTGTTCAGTTTCTCTCATCTATATTTCAGAGTCCTCAAAGCATGGCATTTTATTTCACCAGATGCATTCTTCATATTTCATTTTAATGTAGTTGTACATGGTATAGTTTCCACAACTTTAATTAGATATTTTATTGTTGTTAAGAAACATCATAAATTTGTGTGCTTTTAAAACCATGTAAACTTACTTAATTTATTAATTATAAAAGACACAGTTTAAATTCTCTATTAAAAAATTACTTGAAACAAAACACAAGGTCCTAACATTTGATTTTTTTATATACAGTACATGCACAGGTGCTTTATTTAATGCATTTCAAAGTTTCTTGTCTAAAATTTAAAACATTTAACACAGCCATAAAAGAATTCAGTTATGAAAAAAAGAACAACAAAAAATGAAGAATAAAGAAAAATACAGAATAAATATATTGAATATACTTGGTACTGAGGAGGAGATCATCAATGCTCATATACAGTTTAGAAGATGTCAAAGGTTTTTTGTTGATGTTGTTTTTGGGCTTTTTTAATGTTTTTTTTAAAAAGGGTTTCTCTGTTGTAACTCTGGCTGTCCTGAAACTCACTCTGTAGATCAGGCTGGTCTTGAACTCAGAGAGATCTGCGTGCCTCTGTCTCCTGAGTGCTGGGATTAAAGGCATGTGTCGCCATTGCCCAGCCAGAGTTATTTTATTTAAATAGAGAAAGCCCATTACTTAAAAATTTAAATCTAAAAAAAAGTTTAAAGAATTAACCCCAACTCATGGTAGAATTGTGCTGAACCCAGTCCCCTTGAATGGCTTACCCGTCCCAAATTGCTGTCTTCATTTTTATTAATTATTTCAGTATTTCATGCAATGTATGTTGATTTTTTTCACTGCCTTCTTCTCAACTCATCCCAGATCAATCACTTGTCCCCTTTCCTACCCAAAAAATTTCTTCTTCTATTTTTTCATTAAAAGCATGGAGTCTAATGTGTGCTGCCCATATACTGTATGGTCTATAGGCATGTACTCCTAAAGAAAACCTCCAGCAGCTATCAATTGTCAATAGTACCTCAACAAGGGGAGAGGCTTTATGTTCTCCCCTCTTGAAGCTTGAGTTTTAGCTGTCTGGCTTGAGCACGAACAGGCTTTGTTCATGCTATCATGGCTGTTGTGTGCTGATATATACAACTGCCCTGTTGTGTCTAGAAAACAGTTTCCTGTAGTCCTTGGCGCTTAAATCTTTCAACCTCTTTTTACATGATCCCCTGGTCATAGGAAGAAGGGTTACAATACAAATGTCCTATTTGTACTGAATATTCTGTAGTCTCTTATTTTCTGTACCTTGACTGGCTGTGTATCTCTGTGTTAATTGCCATTTACTGTAGAAGAAAGCTTCCTTGCTGAGGGTTGAGCGATGTACTAATCTATGGGCATAAGAATAAATCACTAGAAGTTGGTTTAATACTATGTTCATTTAACAGAACAATAGTAATATGACTAGATAAGTTTGATAATTACTTTTCTTCTCTGGTAGCATGAAGAGCACCATTCAGAACTATGAAGGCTAACCAGTAGAGATGAATCTTCCAGAGAAGTATCATATTGACTTCTCTGTGTTCCATGATTCAAATATATGGTGTTTTCAACAATAGGGCCTTACCATAAATTCTGCAGAATAACCAAGAGCATGGGCAGCAACCTACAATTTTGGGAAGGAGATTTCTGGAGGACTTCATTGATCAACAGTCTCTGAAGAGGAAACCATTATCTGGCACTGAGCTTTTTTATTGGTTAGCCTGTGGGGTCTATCTAGTAGAGGTATTGCCACCCTATTACAGGGTAATGGGTAAATATCACAATATTGATCTTACTAAGTACATTTATACTGATTTCTTGATCTACTAGGTGATTCATCCTGAAGAAAATCCAGTGAACATGTCATAAAGAGGTGTCATGTTTTGTTAGTCATGTAAACTTCTGTATATTTCTATTTTGGCCACTTGTTCAACGGTATGTTTCAAAACTCCACTGCTCAATTGATTTTCTGTCTAAATAGTCTTTGAAGATAGAATGTTGAAGTATTTTGATGTAAATATATGACTGTCAGTTTCTTCTTTGGGTCAATATTTGTTTTCTATATTTAGGTAGTCTGAAGTTAAATGCATATACTATAATTCGTATGATATGTAGCAGTATGTTACTGTGTGAGCCTTCAAGGAAGACAAGGCAACATTTTCATAGATGCAAACCCTGCCAGACCTCAGCAGAGGGAACTACCTGTCATGGCAAGCACCATATTGGATAGTTGAACCCTGATTGTCTGATCTCAGGGGGTTTCAGTGATACAGAAGCTCTTCAGGTGTTCTACTGATACAAAAAATCTGCCTCCTAAAGGTCTATTTGCATAATGAAGGAAACCTGTAGCCTAGTTCATCCTGACCCCCAATCCATTAGCAAGCTATTTAACCTTTACAATGAGAGAACTCAAGGCCTAAAGAAAGTTTTCTCTCCTTATCAGAGACAGTGAGAGAAGGACTACAAGAATGCCTTCACAGCAAATTTCTTCTTCCACAATGACTCTACCAGAGAGTAGTGAAGCAGGTGCAGATCATAAAAATGCAACATCTTAATCACAGATTTACATAAAGCCTACACCTGCAGATAATACAAACTACCAAGCTTAGGCAGCCCTTCCATCAACAATATACAAAACAATTATAATGAACATAACTAGAAATAAACTTCCCCAACCAATATGCAATGATCTTTAGGTATAGAGACACATTTTGCTTTAGTCTTTTGAGCCTGATAAATAGAACCACTCTCAATTTCCTTTTTTATTTCTACTTAGAATGTATTTTCAATCTTTGCTTTACATCTATTTGTATTCTAGAGTCTAAAGTGATTTTTTTTTTTGTAGAGAACATAAAGTTGGATTGGGGTTTTTAATTTATTTCATCTACCCCATATCTTTTGATTAGAGAATTAAGTCTGTTTTCATTAAAAGTAATTATTAATATGAGAAAATATACTATTGCAATTTGTAACTTCTTGTCTTGGATCCCCTTTGTTCTTTTCTTATATATATTGTTTCCTTTTGTGTTTTATGATAGTGGTATTAATGGCTTTGTATTAGTATTCTAAGTTATGTTCTTAAGTTCTGTAGTTAATTCTTTATGATTATCACAGGGCACACCTCATATATTATATATGGATTTGAAGCCAGGAAATACATAACTTTATTTGCTTAGTAGTTATATGCATCTCTCCTTACCTCTATCTTACATTATATGCCATTGATGCAACAAATCACATTTGCATATATTGTGTTTCTCTTTACAGTTTAGCCATAGGTATTATAATATATCTGTATTTAAAACTTTTATATTTTAATTAATGATGATTTACCGATCACACTGTTAAATACCAAAGCAATATAATATTCTCTTTTGCCAATTTATTTACCTTTATCAACAGACTTTTACTTACTTACTATCTTCTGTTGCAAGTTTTTTATTTCAACTTAATGAGCATTCATCAGCAACTGCTTGTAAAGCAAGCCCCTGGTTTAAATTGCTTCAGTTTTGTTTGTATGAGAAAAGTCTCTATCTCTGACTTGTCTCTGTAAATCATTTTTATTGAGTGTAATGTTTAGACTGGTAGCTTATTCTTTAGTATTGTAACTATTACAGCCCACTCTCTTCGAACTTGCATTCTGTTTGCTAAAAAAAATATGTGCTCATAATCTTCTGGGAGTTCCTCTGCATTTTACAAGTCACTTTTCTTTTAATGGCTTCCAAATTCTTTAGGCCTTTAATTTCTGCTGATTCAATTTTCCTGAGCCTTGATATGGGTGCCTTTGGGATAATCTCATCTGGTGTCCTTTGAGCTTTTTTGCTCTCAACACATATTTCTGTTTCCAAACGTGTAAGATTTCTTTTCAGCCATTATTTTGTTAAATAAGTGTCTGTTTCCTCTCTTTTTCTTCTCAGAATTCTATGTGTACTTTGGTCTTTCTCAAGGTTTCCTATAACTCTTGTAAGATATCTTTTTTTTTTCATGCTTATCTTCTTTCTGTTTTTGTGCCTAGAGAATTTTAAAGATCTGTCTTCAAATTAACTAACCTTTCTTATGCTTAATCTTGTCTGTTGTACCTCTTTATTAAATTGTTTAGCCATTATATGAAATTATTTATCTTCACGACTTCTGTCTGATACTTTAAAATACATTTATGTCTCTCTGTTTAAATTCTCATTTTTCAGACATTATTCCTTTGACCTCATTTGTAAATTTTATGACCAATAATTTTGAATTCTCTGTCATGTTCATCATATTTCTTTATTTCATTGAACCCACTGAACTTTTTTACAGCTTTATCTTGCCTCACATTTAGCACATATTTCTTATTTGTCCCTGTCTGAGTAGTTTCTTTGCACTAGTGAAACTTATATTTGCATCTTGACAGACAAGATTCACATAATAGCATCAGTGTACCTAAGTGATAACTTGGGTATTTTTCAATCAGTCCTTGAAATAACTTGTTTAAATCAGAGTATGAGTCAGTGAGAGGCATCTTAATGCATTGCACCACAACTCTTGATAATGATGTGGTGAGAGTACTGAAAATAATGTATTGTATTCATTTAATTTATTTTTGATGTTTGACAAACATTTATTTCCTAGGTTCTTTGGATTGTTGAGAAATGAGTGGTAATAAGTCATTAAAGAGATTGTATTTGAATTAAATAAGAGAACAGAACCAGTTGAAAGTATGCAGAACAGGCAGATTTAGTCTAGAGTTTTGTATTTATGTAAAGAGTGACTGAAACAATAGTCTGCTGTTTTTTCTGTTTTTTGTTTTGTTTTGTTTCATTGTTACTGATTTTGAACACCTAGATGAGACAGATGTGAAAAAGCAAGTAAGAATTTAGGGAAGATTGTTACCACTTAAAAATTATATCTGTTTAACATGAGAACCAATATTGGTCTTATCTTAAGATGCCAAATTTCCTATCATGTATGGTTTATAGAAGAAGAAGTCACTCTAGCCAATGAATCAAATTTATGCTCGGTTCAGTCCTAACATAAGAACTCTAGTTGGATTTATGGGTTTGGGGTTGTTTGGTGCCCACACCAAAAACACAAGTAGATACATGAAATATTATCATGAGCTGCAATCAGCCCCTCTACCCTGTCATTCAGTGGATAAAAAGTTACTTCTTTGTGACTTCACTTTTCATATTTCACATCTACTTTTTCGCTTATTTGTTTGAAAAGGACAAATTATAATAAATTTAGGTCTAATTGTCTTATCTTGTGGATCATGAATCAGTTCAATTTCCATTCTACAAAATACAATGTGAGCTACCACTAAGCAAAGACAGAGCAATGGTCTGTAAGGACAGCAAAGAGAAGTGGAACAAAGAGCAGAAAAGACTGTTTAATTAAGATCATGTTACTTCATATTATTTCTGTTTTGAGGATTATAGTAGGGAACCTTTCCTTGTTGACTCATGTGAGATAGATACCCCTGTTGTGGGGAAAATTGCTCTGCTTTATCTAAATGCTTCCTTAAAGTTTCAGTTTGAATATATGTCATTTAATGTGAGTGATTCCAGTTTAGTTTGACATTGTCTGTTGGAGTCTAGTGTGAGAAATAAGTTCAAAATAATCTCCTATTAAAAAATACTATTAATACTTTCATACTAGGTAATTCGATCATATTCACATTTACTCTCCAAAATCTTTTCATATCCATGTCCATTTCCTTCCCACACTACTCTGTGCTTTTGTGTTTTCCAGTCAAGGTCAATTTGTGCTGCACCAATAATTTTGGACTTGTGGCCTTCTATTAGTGTGTAACTGACTTATCAGAAACTACACTCTCAGAGAAAACTGGCCCTCCATCTCCTGTAAGTTAACAACTGTCAATATCTCTGCAGCTAAGGGTTGAACTCCATGCCTAATTCCACTCTCCATTTGGGGATTTGATCTGGACTGGGCTTGCACAGGTTTTGTACATGTATTCACACCTGCTGTGCACTCTCAAGGGCAGCTTCCCTGCTGAGTACAGAAGACACTGTTTCCTATAGTCATCCACTGACTCTGGCTTTTATATGCAGTCTTCCCCCCTTTCTACAGTGATCCCTGAGCCTTTGGAGAAGGGAATACAATATATATGCTCCATTTCAGGCTGAAAATTATGTAGTCTCTTATTCTCTGCAACATGGCCAGCCATGAATCATCATCTACTGCAAACAGAAGCTTCTCTTGTGAGGGTTGAAGTATGCATTAATCTATGCTTATAATAGTAAGATATTAAGAATTGTTTTAATATTATGTCCATTTAGCAGAATGATAGCTATTTCTTTCTTAGGGTTATGATCTGTCTATCCATAGATTATTGCCCTAATAATGGTGCCATGTATGAGTTTCATCTTGTGGAGGAGGCCTTAAATATAATCAGGAAATGTTTGGTTACAATCATAATATTCCCACCTCTATTGCGCTGGTGAGCATGTCTTGGGTAGTAAGTTATTATTCTAGCTCACAAGATTCACAAATGAGTTTTACTGGTGATTTAAGGATTACTTAGATCATACCACAGGATTTAAAAATTCAAGTCTGAGGTTCTCAAACGAGCACTTTAACTACTAAGTCATTTAACCAGGTTTTTCAGTTTTTTTAAATTTTAGAAACAAAACGGTTTAGGAATTTGACTGAATGGTGTTTCATTTTTACTATGTTAGAAAAAAAATACCAGAATGTAAAATAACATAACATCAAATTCTGTTAGATTTGAGAATACAAATGTCTGAGAGGACTCAGACAGCAGGTCAAAGCTGACACAGGACAATACCTGACCCTTAGGGAAAGACTAGAGATACAGCATCAAGCACTCATTTCTAGTCCCACTGAGTGACATATTGCCTACGTTCAACTATGGCTTAATCTTCCCCTTAACACTGCAAACACCAACACTAAAATTAAAGAGAAGATTTAACTTTTAAAAATAAAAATATAAAAGGAAGATAGAAAACCTCAACCCTGGTTGCACAAGGCCCAATGTAAAAACCAAAACAGTATGAAAGACCAGGATAACATGTCTTCCATAAAATTTGCTAATCATGTGGCCCCGCATGGTGATTTGGAATGTCTTCCAGACAAAGGATTTAGAGTGTCAGGTGTTTGAGTACATCCTTTTATTCTGCGCATTGATGGGGCAGAAGCAGGCAGCTCTCTATTAATTCAAGAACACCCTGTGTCTATGTGTGTCACTGGACTTCAAGATTTAGAGTGTTTGTTTATTTTAGCCAAGAAAATGCTTTATTTGTGTGCAGCAAAATATAGCAATATGTTAACCAGAGCTCAGCACCAGATTCCAAGTGGGTCAGTCAGAATACAGGAGAAAATGTTATTCCTGTACATCTGAGACTTAAGACAGAGGCAGGAAACAGACTATAAAACTACCACTTACTTAGAAGTGGTAGATTGGAACTAATTGCTTCACGTTATGTAGCAGAATAATTAGTTCAAACTTCTTTGTAGGGGATGGAAAGCCGGCTTGGTGCTCAGTGTTTAAGAGCATTTACTATTCTTCTAGAGGATTCATATTCAGTTCCCAGCATGTGGTGGCTCATGACCACCTTCAACTCTGATTCCATTGGCTCTGACACTCACTTCTTGGCTCTTTAGGTACTACTGCACACATGGGTGCACAGAGAGACATGTAGGCAAAATAACACATAAAGTAAACACAAAATTTAAAAGTTAAATGCATTCTTGCAAAAAGCAAAGAACTATTCTGTCATGCTCAACATTATTTATTCCCAATTTCTTAATTGTTGTTGGTACCTTTAAACAGCAAGAACACACTGTTTACAAATATTGCTTCTCTTTCAAATTGTATGTATTAGAAAATTTAAGTGGATTATTCAGCATCTGTTTTGTATTTCGCAGTGGTAGATGGATTCTATAATGAAGGAAAAATTTATTCTACTCACTGATGGCCTTGTCATATTTATGTCTGCCACCCCTATTGTAAAAATGTATTAACAAATAAAGCATGTGAATTTATATAATAACCATTCCTATGAGAGAAGAAGCATTATGAAAAAAAAAAAAAACCCCAAGATCCTGGTAAACTTGTTTATACTAGGTTTGATGAAATGTATAGGCATAGAGAAGTCTGACTGGGGAAAGGAGGTATCAGCAAATGCTAACCAAGTGTAAAATATCAGCAAGGGTTTGTTCACATTCTTCTGGGTCCTTTTAACTTCATGAATAAGACTGCCTCCTCCTGGGCCGGCACTTCTGAAATGAAACTCTTACAACATATGTCAAGGAAGACAGTGGGGAGATGAGAATGGCCTTCCAGTTACTGTCAGGTACCAAGGTGTTACATATGAGGCTAGAGCATCAGTGAATCTCAGTGATAAAGAACCTGCCTGCCTTATGTGAAACCATAAGTTCATCCCCAGCATGATGAAAAATGAACATATTTTGGAGTAGCATAACTTATACCACATCAGAACAAAATATAGCAAACGACACATTCAGAAAGTTGAATAGCCAGGTAATATTTTTTAAAACGTATATATTATTTAGTTTCCCTCTTGTTTAATTTCACTTGGATAAGAATAAGGCTGATGATGACTATGGTAATGATGACAATAATTTTAAAACTACATTTTGTTTAAACCAAAGGTAGGGGATAATTAAAAAAAAATCAAGAAATTAAAAGAAGGAAATACAAGAGGGTTTTTTAAAGCAAGGATTTTAGAGCTTCTGTGTTCAGTATTACATAAAAATATGTGTTCTACGATTAAATAAAACAATAGCCAAATACATGTTAATACGCAGTTACAAATCCTTTGGTTTCCAGGAACTCCAGCAGATAACCTGTGAAGCTGCAGGCGCTACACATGCCACTCTCTCAGGAAAGTGTGATCTGTTGGCCAAGTGTGAATTCTGAGCAATGGCTGCCATATGGAAACAATAAAATGTCAAAGAGGAATCAGAGACAAGTGCTTCTGTTCAGGAAGATCTCAGTGTAGGCCAAAGGGTGTAATCGTAGGGCTCCCTAATTTATCTTGTCATAACAGTCACCTTAGATCTTGATGCCGAATCAGAGCACTGAACGCCACTTCAAGAAAGTAAGTGTTTAGCCGTGGATCACAGGGCAGGGCTGCTTTGATGCCCCGGGTTTACAGACTGCTGAATCGGGAGCTTGAAGTTTCCACATTGAAGAAAACAACTTTGATATGAGCCTTGGGGCTGAAATATCAAGAAAAGACTTCTAAGAATCAATTGATGATGAAAGCTCTATCCTGTTTTAACTTACTTTTGTGTGTGTGTGAAAAGAAGAGTACCAATTATTCTGTTTGCTAAGCTGGTTGCTTGTTCCTGCGGGAAAATGCCCATACACTTTCCTAAAGGATGCTAACCTAAAGAGGCACATCGAGTGTAGCCATTAATGTGGAGAAAATATCAAGAACCTTAGAACCTTCTGAACAGTGTCTAATGAAGATATCGTGAGCAGAATACCAGTCTAAATATTCTGAGGCTTTATGACTCAGAGTATAAACCATGAGGGAAGGTATCTCATCATTAAAAGGAATGAACTATTTAGATTGTCAGATGAGAATATCCAACATAAAGAATACTGTGCTTCAAGTTTAAGAGAATTACAATTGAGAGGTTTTGAGAGAAAATTTTATGGCTAAAAAGAATAAAAACAAATGCTGTCAACCTGAGTGACTATAAAAATATTTACCTAGGTACATATTATTCACCATCTTACCCAAAGTCCACGAACTTTAACTTATGAATATTTTATATATTTAATAGACATGAAAAACTATAAGCCCAACAATACTCAACACGTTAATATGTGTGCTATTAGCCAATACATTTAAAGATATATTATAGTTTCAAGAACTCTGTCACATCTGCTCTCATTTTCTTGGTTTGTAAAACAAAGATTTGATTAAATGAGTCTTAGAAAGTCCCTTCCATATTGGAACTGTATGACAATGAATACAAATTGGCAGATTGTACTAATAAATAATGTAAAAATGTTTAAACTTTCGAAGTTTGGCAACATACGTTCATTAAAAAACTTCTCTCTTAAGTAACTGTACATGTTAAACGTCCATTAAAACATATTTGCAGCTAACAACGCTTTAAAAGTTAAGAACACACCAACATATACATGGCTACAGTAAGTGCCTTCTGCTTAGGTACAATATTAAAAATGATCAGTAATAAAATAATGTAGGAGAAATTTTGAATTCTGGTGCAGATGAGCATTTTGAGATCCTTTGTTCCCCTATGCTGGCCATGGAAGCCATAATAACCTCATGCCCACTAACACACTACTACTGCCTTCATTGTTATCAGAATTATCTTCTGCATTGCTAAGCACAACTGTCAATTTCTACTCTTATTTCACAATCAGCAATATTCATCAGTCTTGAATAATAATTTTACCAAGAAATTCAACCTTCATTTGGCTTCCAAGACTTCCTTATCCTCAAGTGTCTCCTGGCTTCACAGTGTGTTCAGTTGCTTGCCTGGTTCTTCATCTCTTTGACTACTTAATGTTGAAGTGTGAACATAGCCTTTCTGTTTCTCTTCTTTCTCTCTCATGGTCATTCCTTTGATTCTCACAGTTCTCTAATTTTTACAGACTACATGCTGGGTAACTTCCAAATTCAAAGTTCCAAAACTTTCTCAAAACACTCCAGTCCTAGCCTAGAGGTGGTGATGCAAGCCTTTAATCCAAGCACCCAGAGGCAGACAGATCTCTGTGAGTTTAAGGCCAACCCGATCTACAGAGTGAATTCCAGGACAGCCAGAGTTACAACAGAGAAACCATGTCTCAAAAAGAAGAAGATCAAAAACTTCACCTCTATGTGCACACATATAGACTCATATATGTGCACACACACACATACACACACACACATGCACACAAACACATTCATTCACAGAGACTCATAAATAACACAACGCTGGTGTCTAAAGATTCATACTTGGGGCTAGCAGAGTGCTTCACTTGCTAAAGTGCTCACAGAGTCTACATGAAGCCCTGTTTTAATTCTCAGCACATGAACTGAGTGCGGTGGCATATGCCCATTATTCCAGCACCGAGGAGTTTGCAAGCTGGAAGGTGAAAAGGTCACGGTTATCTCTGGCTACATAGCAAGTTGAAAGCCAATTAAAGCTACACGAGACTTTGTTTTAAAGAAAAATCTAAAGAAAAGTACTTAACAAAACCAGACGCTACCTTCTAAGATGGGAAAAGATTATACATTTTGTATTTACTGATCCCTAGTCAAATAGAATTCATTTTCTGATTTACTATTCACTATTTCCACACTATTTACTTTTTCCAAAAAACATTTTGTTTTCCTTCTCTATTCTCTGCTGAACAAATGTCATGATCATATGAAAATTCAGGAGAAAAAATGTTAGTTTATGTTAGTCAATCAAATTTTCAGTGAGAGTTACTAAAAAAAACAGTTTTTCTAAATTAAAATATAATTGCATCATTTTCCGTGTTTCTCTTTCCTCCATCCAATGTGTTTTACTCAGCTCTCTCATTCTTTGTTTTGGTCCAAATTTTTTAAAATATGTACATATGTTGTTACATGTATGTATGTTACTTGTATATATACATATATACTTGTATATACAAGTATACTCAATCTGTATGTTACACACATATATATATATACTTGTATATTATATATAATCATTTAATATTATTATATGTATATAATATTACATGTATATACTAATTATTATATATGAAATAATAATAATAAAATAACATTTATATATTACATAATATATTTATATATTTATATATTACATAATAAATAAAAATATGTATTATGCCTTATATATAATAATGATTATATTATATACACATATCATATTATATATGTAATATCATGTATAGTAATTATAGACATATAATTATTATTATATGCATAAAATTATTGTTAGTAGTAATATTAATGTTACTTAATAATAGTTAACATAATTAATTAACATAATTATTAATTAATATATAATAATAATATTAATATAATGTTATTAATGGATATTGCATACGCATAATAGTTGTATGTATGTGGTTATACATAATGGATACCAATCTGGAGGCTCTTCCATGGAGAAGAGGACTCTCCCATATTCTTCAGTTGTAGATAGTTTTCGGTATAAGGTTGAAGCCCTGTGTGATTTCCCCGTCCATGTCAGCATGTCTATTGGTATATTCGTTGTTCAGGTTATTGTTTAGGCAGCCAGGTGGATGAGACTTCTTGGGTGTAGCTCCTCTGACATGTCTAGGAGACACACTCTCACAGCAAACTTGCTGTTCCATTTGCTCTGACAATCTTTCCACTTACTCTTTGGCTATGATCCCCAAGTCTTATGTTCAAGAGTTGCATTATAGAAATATTTGTTGAACTGGGCATGACACGATTTCTACAGTTTGATCAATTTTTGTTTTCTGTAAAGGTTTTTGTTGGTTGAAAAGACATTTTTTTGATGAGGATGTAGACTTCACTTATCTATGGATAGAAGGACAACTATTTATAATGTAGTTTTTGATTATAGTGGTTTAGTAAAGTGGTAGTTGTAGGTTCTCCAATATCAAGACTTCAATAGCTCAGAGTATTTGGCTGGGTGTCTAGTACTAGGCTTGAGTTTCTTCTTTTCGATCAGGTTTTAAACCCACTTAGAGAGATATAGGTTACCACCAAGTCATATATGTTACTGTTGTGACCCAAGGGACCATGCTGGATTATTGTTTTCATTCATAGGCATCATATCTGAGCTGATGGCTTGCCCCCCTTGGTAGCTGGCACAGTGCCTCCTAGCACAATGAAAGCTAATCTTCAGGGAGGAGGCTTTCAGATCAGAATAGCTCAGTTTTTTCAGGCCTTCTTTCCAAAGTACATGGTATCTTCAGCAATAGGAATTTACCTTTGTCTTCTGGGATGCAACTAAGGCAGTGGAAAATGCCAGCTAGGGAAAGGTCTCAGGCAACTCTGACCAACAACTCAAATGGAGGCTTCTCAAGCCTGAAGCTGGGTTTTCTGTTAGTCTATGGCTCTTTGGGAAGCACTGGTCAGCCTGGATTTTAACCTTCCATTTATACTATATTTGTATTTGTCTATACAGGCTTATATGCATTATATGTATTTTTGGTAGATAGTAATATAATCTTTTATAATTTTTTCAGACATCTTTGCAGTTATTTTACCTTCCTCCCTCTGTCTTCTTTGTTAATGTCCTTCTACACACCATAATTAAAGTCCTTCCCTTGTTTTTACTATTTCCCTTTCAAGCCACTTATACCCTGCTAATTCCTGCTCTATTGTTCCTTCCCTAGTGGGGGAAAAACTAAAATAGGAAAATAAGAAACAAAGAAAAAACAGTGCTTTCTTTAAAATGACTACAAAACTCCCCTGCTAATACTAGGGTATATGCATAGGGTATTTGATACTAAATTTACAGAGGCAGACAATACAGTTCTACCCATGTGTATTGTATGAATAATTAAGTCATTAATTCATTCCTGATTTCCCCAGTTAACAGATACATTCATCTCTTCTAAACTTCCAAAACAAGTAACATATATGCCAAATACAGATGAGAATAGTCCTAAATAGTTCTAAATAGAGTCCTAAATAGTCCTAAATAGTCTAAACTCTAATTTAGAGTCCTAAATAATCTGAAGCCAGCTTCCACTGCTAACTCTATTCCCAAATGTAAACTTGAGATTGAAAGGATGCATGGCCTACCACAGCAAGCTAACATGGATCTTTATATTTTATTTCCTTCCATATTTAGGCTGACCCTGTATGCTAATAATTTATATATGTATATAATAATAGGTAATAACAAATAATTATAATACCTACCGACAAGGAGTATCTGATGAAGTATTCTCAAGCAAAAAGTCTGAAAACATTAAGAATGACCAATAATTATTTTCACATTAGTAGATTATACAATTTACAGAGAAGATGCCAAGGTATCAAGATGTAACAGACATTATTGTATGTCTAATGTCAAAATCTGAAGGAAAATTTGTCCTAAATGTATATTGAATATATAAGCCTTACTTAACATAAAAATCCAGAGATGAAATTCAGTATAATCCTTATTTTTAAGAAAAATTCTTTAAATGTTTCTAGAGAAAACACTAAAAACTATAAATCTTTGCCTAAAAACTTTCTTCATAGAAATATATTTTCCAGCAATTTTGCTAAAAACAATAATTTTTTAAATTTGTTAAAACAAGATACATGTAATGAGTATGAAATCACTTATAAAGTTCGTGAGGTACATTTAATAATATTTTATGTCATGTACCTGTAACAAGAAAATTAATCTGCAAATGTGTTCCATCCAATAATCAAATTACATGAAGCAATTTAAGAACAAGTACTCATATCAACTTTAGCATTCTTAATAGTAATAATAATAATGATAATGATAATAATAATGGCTTGAAATACAGGTTTAAATATGAACCCACTGTGCATAAAAGCATAGCACAAGACACAGATGTAAATGGACTTTTCCCCTCAACAATCAAAGGCAAGAGAAGAACTAATTGAAAACCAATAAATTAAGTACAGTGCAGCAGGCGGTCTCTAGCTCGCTTGGCCTACGCATCAATAGGTCATTGTCAGTTAATTAAGTGAAGGCATAATCAGCTTAATTTATGTAGTTCATGGAGTTAATGGTATCATCGTACAGTGCCTGACGTCTGACCTGTCCATACAACTTGTTTTATGTGCTTGTTCTTCCTGCCTCTACTCAGAATAGGCATATTACTTGTTTAGTGCGTTTGCTATACTTGTCTTCCTGAAGAAGATGGGACATTTCAAAAACACACACACACACACACACACACACACACACACACACATACACACACACATACACACACGCACGCACGCACACACACACACGCACACACACACACATGAAGATAACATATCACTCAATCAAAAGTGCATTTTTAAATGGCCTGATATTTCCATAAATTATTTTCCTTATATAAAATGCACTAACATTCAAACAGATTTACTCAATAGAAGCTACTATTGAAGTGATTCTGATATAAATGTATATGTCAGGCATAGAGAATTGCTAAGAAGATAAGCCAAGGAAGAAATGTAAGGGCAATCATAAAATGCATCAGCATGAACTTAAGGGGGGTGAAACTATGTTGCTCTGTTTTTAAGTTGTGATGCCTGCTGAATTTTCCACCTGGAAAGAAGCAGATACCTCCTTTCCCAGGGAGAGTGTTACTTCCTCTGTCTGCATAGCTCTGCTTCTCTTTTCTAAAGCTCCACGTTTACACACAAAGACAAACCACAATGTCAACCAATTGGACCTCACTTAAGGAACCTAGGAGATCGATTTGTAAAGCAAAGAATGAACAGGACCCTATTTCTGAAGTACGTTGCTCAAACTGCTCTTTCATTAAAAGATGCTCTTTCTTATTGATTTTGGCTTAAGTAATGAGAAAGCTTATCCAAAAATCTTTAGCATTTGGGCTCAAGTTAAGGAAATCAATACAGTCATTTCCCATTTGAACTGCATATGTGAGTTTTATGTACGAGAGACAAGACAAAGCCAAATTCAGATAAGTCAATAGCATTGTCAATAGAACATGAAGCTGACAAATGACGTTTTTCAGCAATTAAAGTGAGCTGTAAACATACAAAGACTAATCAATTGCAATGTTTAGTCATTAACAGGTTTTAATTGGTACAAAAGTTGTATATGGATATCCGTCTCCAGAAAGGAAGAAAAAGGATCATGCTTAGTCCTTTTATTAATGTTTTGTGAGAGTACAATCTCATGTTTTACAAAGTAAATCGAGGTCTTAATTAGGCAGAATAGATTGAATATTAAATAATCAATGTATGCTAGTAAAATCTTTTATAATCAACAGAAACTACACATAGTACACTTTTTAAAAAAATATGTTATGTAAACAAAATTTCCAAAATTTTGATAACATTTTATGACTATCAATTAGATAACATTGAAATGACATAATTAAATTTAAGCTATTTCATGATTCCTAAACGAGTAAAATGAAGCATAATTTAAATGAATACTTTACCTTTATGGCTATATTCTTTGAAATTCTTTAAAAAGACTTTTGGTTCTGTGTAAAAGAAACTGACATCTATTCAAATGACATTTTAAAATAATTTTATATCGACAATAACCTGAAATAAAAAATACCCATTGTGGTTGTCCATTTCCTTGAAATATTCAGGGAAATTGCTGTACCATCAAATGCTATTCATAATACGCTAAGAAGGGCATATCATTAAAATGCAGATAAAACCTTTGTTTTTAATAAAAAATGATATAACAAAAGTAAAAGGTTAATTGAAAAGCAAAATAAACTACTGAGTTTAGTAAGGCACATTACCTAGATTAACAAAAATCAATGAAATCATTAAAACAATTAATAACTTAGAGCTCCATTCAGACTAAGATAAACTCTGTCACTATTAGAATGCGGATACAAGGGTACGGAGACATATCTACTCTGACTGGGTAATTTCCTCTCCTCTGTAGCAGATCAGTAATATATGCAACTGGCATTACACAGCTACCCATTCCTTCTTGTCAGATAAGAGATTCTCCAGGCTTTTCCTCTCTGTGCTAAGTGAATCATAAGAGCCAGAGCATGGAGCATATTTTCCCCAGTGTTTGGGTATAAAATAGGCCATTAGCACATCGTTGGTGTTAATCAAAGTCTTATAATTGCTAAACATTTTCTCTGTACAGAAAACATGACTAGAGTTCTAGCCACCCTCAACTATACACAGGGCTGTGTACACAGTAGTCACAGTCACTGAAATCTGAGACATGACCATCAGGGACCTGCAATCCATCAGATATTTTTCTATAAGATCATACTCCATAAAGAAACAAGAAACCATCAGAACTTCATGGGTTACACGAAAAGAACAATGTGTAATTATAGGTTCTGTCTCTTTGCCTGACATTTAAAATGAAGCTATAGAGACAGCTCAGAAATGACAAGCAATGTTCTGAAATGAAATGTGATGCTGTGGTTTTAACCCTATCTCAAAGCTCCAGCCTTATTCCAAAGGACGTTTCACTTCGATCTCACTAAGCTGAAAACACAGATGCCCTCCATCTTGTTTGAAAGTCTCCCTCAATTGTCCAGACTCAGTGATCTTACACTATCCAAGTCTTTTTCACTTGGATTAAAACAAAAAGCACATACATGTTCTCCAATAGCAGCATAAATCCAGAACAGCATTATTTTGGGATTTAAAAAAAAAATACTGGTTTTAATAGAAAATCTTATTTCAGTAAAGCTAGATTTGATCATCATTTTACTAACTCAGGAAAGACAAGTTATTCTTAGGCTTAAAGGATAAAATTGTTTCACTCATACTGAGCAGGTCTATAGGATAATCTACAAAACACTCCCACACTTAAGGCTCTGGGTACACTGTGGAAGATGAAGCAGAATGATTGTAGTATCCAGAAAAGCAGGAAGTTTGCTGTGAGATTGTGTCTCCTGGTAATGTCAGAAGCTACATCCATAAAGTCTCACTGATATGAATGCCCAAATGTGAGTTCAACAAGGATGACTCCAATGAACATCCAAGGTGGATAAGGAACAGCCCAGTAGGCTCCACCCAACCTAAAAGCAACTAAGGAAAACTGAGAGGAAGAAAAGAGCAAATGATTGAGGGTTACCTAATAGCAAGTGGTCGGCCCTGAAAATGTACACGCAAGTAACATTATACAGAGAGAGACGGTTATATTTAGAAATACATATGTATACATATGTACATATATGCTTGTAATAGCAGTTAATAATAAGAGAATGTGGAATTGGAAGGGAGCAGGGAAAAGTATATGGGAGAGTTTGGAGGGAGAAAATGGAAGGTGGAAATGATATAATTATATTATAATCACAAAACTAAAAGAGTCTGTATAGCAACAAAAGTGCAAAAAAAAAAGAGAGAGATAAAATGTAAGAAGAAACACGGGAATCTTAAGTGTTTGAAAGGGATTCTGATGAGAGACGCAACTGGGTAGCACTTTGCACAGGAATCAAGAAGCCACATGTTCAATTAGAAAAGAGGAACAAGCTGAAGAAAACAGTATGGTAAACTTCCAAAAAGTCCTTCAAAAATTCATAATGTGGGGAAAAGAATTTTCTGGGGGAAAATCGTTAATTTACTTAGGTAGAAACTCCATACAATTTGAAGAAAATGCAGAGATGGTAAATTAATGAGTGGTTAGACTCCACAAAATCAATTGGACTCCAGAGCAGATTGACTCTGTCTTGAATTTCCATGTCTGTTATCTGTTAGCTATGGTGACTTTGGAAAATTTATTACTTTCCTTTGTCTATATAAAGATAATACAGAACATTATCATTGTAAGGATTTGATCAGATGATCTATGTCAGTCCTGGCACAGGATCTGGTATGGAGTAGTAATTGTTCTTTGCTAATGAGCTAACTACTTTTTCACTTAAAAACAAAAGTTTATAGCACAAAACAAAATTCCTTTAAAGATAGCATTGCATCACATTTATCTGTAAATGTATTAAATGTAATTTAAAATGCTTCTCTCTCTCTTTCTCTCTCTCTCTCTCTCTCTCTCTCTCTCTCTCTGTCTCTGTCTCTGTGTATGTTTACTGTATCCATGTTTTTACATATGTGCACAGGTATTATGCACTGTGCATGTAGATGGTGAAATCCATGAATCAACATCAAGATTCTTCCTCTCTTCTCTTTCTTTCCTTCCTTCCTTCCTTCCTTCCTTCCTTCCTACCTTCTTTCATTCTTTCCTTTCCTCCCCCCTCTCTTTCTTTCTTTCTTTTTTTCTTTTTGGGGCACTGTTCTAACTCTGTGTCTAGGTTATGCTGACTGGCCAATGAGTTCACAGAATCCTCATGTCTCCACATCAAAAGTATAGGCATTACAGGTACATGCTACCACATCCAGGTTTTATGTGAGTGTTGGAAATCAGATCCTCCTGCTTGTACACTGAATGCATGTATGTAAATGCTTAAGTTATTAGGCATGAAAAACTTAAGCTGGTGCCAAGCTGGAAGTTTCATCCCTTCTGGTTGGTTTTCAGAGTGTTGGAAGGTCAATGGACATTGCAGAAGGGTTCTTCAGCTATGAATCCTCCATGATAAAGTAATGAATGGCCTGGAAAGATATGCTCAGTGATTCAACCATGGCAAGATCATTGAAGTAGCTAGCCCCTTTCTGCTTGGATTTCACAAGGTGAAACTTACACCTGCACCATGATTGAACCAAGAACCTGTGGCTAATTAGATCACAGGCCCTATGGGAGAACATGTTACTATTATTTTGCTAAGTGAACATAGTATTCAATCAGTTCCTCGTGACTTATCATGAGACCCATAGGTTTCTTCCCCTCTTAACCTTCATCAGAGAAGATTCTTTTTAAAGTAAGTAGCAACTGACACAGAGACCTGCACCTTGTCGATATGCAGAAAATAAGAGACTATAGAATTCTGAATCTAAAATGTATATCGATGCCACACACCTTTCTCCCAAGGCTTAGGGATCATTGTAGAAGAGGGAGTTATGAGCATAAGAGCCAGAGGCAGAAGATGACTACAAGGAAGCAGTGCTATCCAGGCACAGTGGTAAGCTGAACATGTAAACATACAGCAGTCACTGGGAACATACCCAAGCTCTTTGAGAGCTTAAGCCAGACCAGATCTCAGCCTGGGTAGAAAAGTTGGCATGAAGTTCAGCTCTACAATAACCAGGGAGCTATTGACAATTTGTAGCTTCTGGGAGATAGAGAGTCAATTTTTCTTAAAAGTGAAGTTTTTAGTAAGTCAGCCATACTCCAGTGGAAGGCAACAAGCCCACGAATACATTTGCAGCACAAATTTAACTTTATGAGTTGCCTGGTGGATTAGTACTCAGCCTTGTTCCATCTTGTTATGTCCTGTCTAGGCGTCAATCCCAGAAGCACTACCCTTTGGGGAAGAAAGGCAGGGGTTAGATCTGAGAGGAGAGAAGACTGGGGGGAGATGACCTTAAAAGCTGATGCAAGTCAGTACAGACATTGCAGCTTCCACGTTCTTTGTACTGGTACAGCTCCTGTTTCTGCTACTAAACCCACTCATGGTTCAAAACTTGCCTAGACAGAATCTGTTTAATGAACTCTTCCTTGACTTTACCTGCACTTAATTCAACTTCTATTTCTAGAAGCTTCTAAAAATCTCAGTTTTCCCTCTATAGATTCTTCATGTATTATTGCCTTTTTACTTTCCCTCCTATATTACCAGGATGAAAATTTCTGACAATATAAATATTACTGGTTTGTGTGCATATTTGATGTGACATAGGTGATGGTTTTTTTATTAACAAATTAATTAGTACCACATACAGGAGCAAATTTTAAATACTTGTATACTAAACACTATACAAATCACTTTATATTTTAACTTATTTTGTTGCAAAGAGATCTCAATTATAAGATTCCTATTCAAATAATATACATGGGAATGATGACCCAGATCACTTATGTTGGCAATGATGGATCTGAGATTCCAAGTTCTCTCAGTCTTCTCACTAGCTGCCTCTGTTCATCTACCTCCCTGTTTTAATTAGGCCAGAAATTTTAAAAATCAGTTTTCCGAGGATGATCAAGTTCTAGTTTGCTGATGCAGTGCAACCTAATCTTCCAAAGGACAATCACTGACTTCTACTTTGTTAATTCACAATAATATAGATAAATGCTACGTGGCCTCTCATTTTTTATATTTTTATGATTTAACCTTTAAATAAATGCATCAATATTAAATTTGTTCAACTAATATTTTTAAGCAAACATCTCAACATATGTTTGAAATTAAAAAAACCAACAAAAGATCAGAAAAATATATTTATATGGTTTTGCATTCTGGCTCACTTTTACATATCACCATCTAAGACACAGTTCGAAGCATTGTTTAAATGATGTTCTATAAAGTTACTACTATTATTTTCCTAATTTTACATATATGCACTCTGAAATGTGAACTAACTTGGCTAAAGCTGCTGACTTTAAAAGTTGAACTCAAAACATAACACAAGATCTTTGGCAATGCACTTGAAGTCTAGGCAAGGGATCCACACTAGCTAATGCACTTTATAAATTCCAATAGATCGTAACTGATGCTGCCACAGGGTCATGGCTGCTGGAAACCCAGATAAGTAGGTCTTTTCACTCCTAGTATCTTTTTCCTGGGCGGGGAGGGGGGTGATTGATGCAGACTAGCTTATGAGTCATCTTTATATTCATCTATGGAAGCACCATTACTGTCGATGTCAGATATAGTACAATTGTTAGCAACAAGTTTATATGAATTTGTGTTGGAAATTAAGAAACAGTCCATTTGTCTGTGTGTCTAAGGATAGACGACCTATTTTATGCTTCATGTTATTTTTATCTTTAGCAGAATAGGGGCTCTTTGTCTTGGGCTACATAATTTGCATCAAATTCAAACCAGAAGTAATGTTTAATTACTATATTTTTCATAGGGTTGGGTTTTATTTGTCTAGTTCAACAACCCATCACGGTATATAGTATCACCAAAGGCAGAAATGTTTTTGACAAACTTTTCATGGTGACATATTTCACGTATAGGTCATATTAAATAAGTGTTACATGTGCACTTGTATTTTGTTATAATCAACATTTTTAATGCTTCATTCTAAAATAAAATTTTATCATTTTCATTTTAACTCACCACAAAGTGTACCTTCTAGCTGGTATCAGGGACGATATATCTGATTGAAAAATTCAAATTTAAATTAGTTACAAAAAATTTATTTAGTTTGTCATCTTCAAAAATTTCATTAATACGTAATTTATATTACTTTTCTTGTGGTTATTCCTGTCTTATTTTCTCTCCTTTTTCCCCCTTCTGAACAAACATATGTTAGTCCCATTCAATTTCCTTCTCTATACCACACTAACACTCCCTCTCAATTCCAACTTAATGTCCTATCTTCTCTCCCATTAACCTTTAATACACACACTTGCTGTCTCCTCTTTACTTCCAATCTGGCACATTCATCTCTCATTTCTTTCCTAATATAATAGATGTGAGGAGAAAAGCTCAATACTTTAAAAAATGAACAAAAAATAAAGTCTCCAAGAGGAGAAAACAATATGACTCAGTTACATGCTTGAAATCAACACATTTGCATACTCACTTTTTCCAAGATATTTTTGTCCTTTATACTAAACTAATGTTTTAAGAGGAATGAATGACATGTACTAATTTTTAATCTTTCTCTACTCTATCACCTGCAATTTCTCTAAACCACATTTGAAATAAGCTTTTCAAGGGACTTAAGTGTGCTTGGAATTTATCCTGATAACTCTGCTACCTAGTCCAGTGACTGCCACAGTGAAGAGCACTGAGGAGCTAGACTGAGGCAAGTAGACTTATTTTTTTTTTCCTGAGTACCCGGGGTTGAAAGTACAGAGCTCAGTATGGGCGAAAATTAGTACCCAAAAGTTTAACTTATGCAAGCTCTCACCCCCTTTCCCAGTGACTTTTTCTTATCCTGCCAAGGCATTTCTTCTAAGTCTCAGTTAAGGGAATGGATTGAGGCTACACTCAAAGTGCAAAGGACTCATGGGTGGCTGCAATACCTTGCATGTTGTTGAACCCTTCACAAAGGATGACCCAGACCAAATGATACTGCAAAAAAACAACAACCTTAACTGATTTTTAATTTCCATTTCCCTGTAACATCCGTTGCTCAAAAAATTGTTTAAATTAAATCCTCAGTCATGGTACTAGAGGCTACTCTGCACTCTACCAGAAGAGAAAGGTAAACCAACCCAGATATCAGTCCATTCATCTACAATGGTTATCTGCCTACATGACATGCTGGTGAAATAGTGGAATAAAAGTTGTGGGAGTAAACAATCACTGTCTAATTAGATTTCAGTCATACTTCCTGAAATAGAACCCATACCTGACACTGCTCAAGTGTTCAGGAACTCGAGACTAGATAGGCTATGGACTTGGGAAAACCAAATACTGCTAAATAAATGTAGCAATGTAATGACTCCTAACAACATTCTGCTATACCCATAGGTCAGTGTCCTGCTCAGCCATCATCAGGAAAGCTTCTACCTATAATAGATGGGGACAAATACAGAGACACATGACTAGACAATGTGCAGAGAGTGAAGGACCTTGGAACACCCTGTCTTAAATAGGCTGTCTCCCTCAAACTTTTCTCCTCAGGTACAAGGGAATTTTGTGGAAGAGGAGGTAGAAAGCTTGTAAGAGCCAGTGTGAATGGAAGGAAGCAAGGAAACAAGGCCTTATAGACACAACAGGACATATGAACTCACAGAGATGGTGACGGCACGCACAGGTCCAAGCCAGATCGGGTTCCAGTACTGAGAAGAGGAAGTGAACATAATATCTTATCCATAACACAGTAGGTATTTACAACTGACAACTGCTCACAAGAGAAAAATTAGTTTTTAGTTTTCTCCAATGGATTCTAAGTATATAAATCACACTTAAGGGCAGTCTTCATGCCCAACAGTAGATGACCAATTCAAAACAAACTCTATGGTATTTTTGGAGATTTTCTGTCTCATAATTCTGTCTGAGTATTGTTTTACCTTACTGGTCTTTTGCTTGTAAATTACGGTGTCTAATTTTGTGTTTTTATGGGTTTTCTGTGTGTGTGTGTGTGTGTGTGCGCGTGCGCGCGCGCGCACATGTGTATGTACTTTTCATGAATTTTATATATTTTTTCTTTTCTTTGTTTATTTTGTTACATTGTATTGTGTTTGGTCTTTTATTTGTGTGTTTGTTTTCTAAAGAGAGATATTAAAATGGTCTGACATTGGATTGGTGGGGAGATAGAGAAAATCTGGGAGAAGATGAGGGAGGTAAAATCATGATCAGAAGATGTTGTATGAAAAAAAATATTTTCTATAAAAATTAAATCATATCCCTTCATGCTTTGAATGCAATTGAACACATAGAAATTCAGAAGTACAACAAGGAACACTATGGACCTTCCAGAAAGTTGACAATGGAATCTAGAGTTTTCCAAATAAATTCTTTGCATACTTCTTTAAGTGTTTGTGCATTTAACTTACAGAAGGTCTAGCTAATTTAACCTTTTTGCTTTACTGTACATTTTTAATTTGGAGGAAAGAATCTGTTGCTATCTACAAGTTGGCATCAATGAACCTGACTTGATTTACCTAACACTGAATAAAGTAAGAGGAGGGATGCATCAATTAGAAACATGTTAAAAAAAAACCTGAAGATAGAAGCAGGATTTGAACTACTAGTGATCATCTTTAAGGTCTTCTACCTGACACAAATAATACTTTCTCTATATTTGAGAGTACAGAGTGGTTGATTGTAATTTTTTTAACTATTTCTCTTTGTGTGTAATTATAATATATTGAATCATTTCCCCCTTTGCTTTCCTCCCTCCAAATCCTCCAATATAATGCTCCTTTCTCTCATCTGATTTCATGCCTCTTTTTTTTTTTTTTCATTAACTGTTGTTATTTCCTATCAGTAGGAAAACATACAAGGATGTTTTCAGACATTCTTACTGTTATTTCACCCTCTGCCTCTGTGTCTATCTTCCTCCCTCTTCCCTAATTAGAGCCTGTGCCCCATTTAACTCATTTCCCATATCAAATCATTTGAACCCTGCTCTTTCCCTTTCTATTACTTCCTCACATCACTGAGTCTTGCAATAGTCCGTTTTTACTTTTCAAAGAAGTGTATGTGTGTGTGTGTGTGTGTGTGTGTGTGTGTGTGTGTGTGTGTATACAGAAAATCCTCAACACAAGAATATAACCACTAAGTTTCTATAATGCTTCCTGTATATGTGCTTTTAGGGCTGACATTTGATATGGAATAACCAGTTGGTGTGCTCTTCCCTGATGATACTGTTTCTTCCACTCACAGCATTTCTTTGTTCCTTTGTTAGCTATAGTTCTTTGTGCAGAGCTGAGCACTTCTGGGCTTTCTCCAATCAACTTTAGCATCTCTATTGCTGTTGAGCTTATTCTCTCATGCTGAGTCATGTTGAGAAAACTATATGGGTGTAGCTTTTGAGGATACCAGGAGACACAATTTCACAGAAAACTTCTGTCCTCTGGCTTTTACAATCTTTCTGACCTCTCTTCAGCAATAAGTGTGTATGGGAGTTGTATCATAGATAGATCTCTTCAAACTGGGCTCCATAACTCTGAATTTTGAAAGGCTGTGGTTTTCTGTAATGTTCTCTGACTATTGCAAATGGTAGTTTCCTTGATGAGGACTGGGGACCACACTTATCTGTATGTATAAGAACAAATACTTAGAATGTATTTAAGGATTATGCTTGTTTAGTAAATTGGCAGTTGTAGATTCTCCTCTAAGATCCATGATTTCACTAGCACTGAGCAGTTGGTTAGGTATCCAGTGCCAGACATGATTCCCCCCTTGTTGGGTGAGTCTTAAGCCCAATTAGAAAGCTGTTGGTGACTATTTAGGTAAGCATGTCACTACTGCACCATGAGGTAGACATTGTAAGCTTACATAGTGACTTCCAAGAGATTGAAACGAAAAGATTGTACTGATTAGATAACCTAGACCCAGAAAGACAAAAGGCACATACTCTTTCTCACTTAGGGCTCCACATTCCAGGTCTTCAGATGTGAGTACACATCCTAGAGTCACTGCAAAAACTAGGAAAGAAGAAAGGGACTATTGCCAGAGTGGTGGAAGAAGTGTGGGGCTCCATTGATTTGATGTGGGAAATGAGAAAAAATGGGGGTGAAGGGGCTCTAATGAGGGAGCGTGAAGAAAGATAACAGAATAAAGAGGATAAAATATACATGGACTGTTTATAGGAAGTTTTCTCATCTGGGAAGACAACGCTCACTCCAAGAGCCAAAGATGATGTAACAAAAACTCCAGGCATGAGAAGCATTCTTTTGAATTGTTTGTAAAGGTTTGCCCAAGAGACTCTGAAAACAGTATAGGCTGTTGCTGTTGGCCTTAGATGCCTGCCTTGGGTAGAAATTCAGATCCTATCATTGAGGATGCCATGTACATGCCAGGGCTCAGGGGTCCAGAGTTAGATGGAAAAAAATTATTAGGCAAGTGTGCGGGTTAGTTTTTATGTCAACTTGACTTAAGCTACAATTATTTTGGAAGAGAGAACCTTAATTATGAACACACTCCCACAAGATTGGGCTATGGTACATTTATTTATTTATTTACTTACTTACTTATTTTTTGGTTATTGATGTAGGAGAGTTCTATTCACCTTGGGCAGTGCCATACTTGGGCTAGTGGTCCTGATCTTATAAAAAGGCCCAAGGAGCAAGTCATAAATAGCGACCCAGTAAGCAGAATTCATCTGTGGTCTCTGCATCAGTTCCTGCCTCCAGGTGCCTGCCTTGAATTCCTGCCCCGACTTTCCCAGATGATGGACTGTAAATTGAAAGCAATCCTGTCTTCTACAAGTTGCTTTTGGTCATTTGATAGCAGCAATAGAAACCCTAATTATAACAGCAAGATGATAAAAAAATAGCTCAGGATGCTAAGATAATAATGTTTACTAAATGTAATTTTATAGCAACAAATGAAGCTTGTATGGGAACAGATCACCCTATATGGGATGAATTTCTGGAACATGGTAGAAGAAATTTTTCAAAGATGTCAAGAAAATATTAATACAGGTGAATGACATTATCCAGTGCAAAGTAAGATTGAACAAGGATGAAGGGAGGCAGTTTGCCCTCACAATTATTTGTGCTCAAGACAGAGATAGAATGGAACATGTACACCTGAAAAGCTTAAATGAAAGGGCAAGTATTTGATTTTGAAACCAACAAAAATAATACTCTGGTGGATGATCATCACTAGCAGACATGGGCCCTGTGAAGTTGGAGATTTGTGGGCACTCTGGGACCTTATGCTTTCATGATCTACAAAACCTCTGGGACCTTATGCTATCAGGATCTACAAAAACACCATTACCCTGTCATGAAAGGGCCTCTTTTTACAATATAGTAGCAACAAAGTTCAGTCTTTTGGGAGCCTTCATCTGACAAAAATATTTTATCTGTAAGGCCACCAATTTACTTGCAAGTGAAATCTCAATATTTACTAAAATTTGGTAATTTTTGATATATATATATATATATGTATATATATATATATACATACATACATATATGAATATTTAGTCATTTTATCCAGTAACATGGCTGCTCTGGCAAAGGATCACATTGAAAGGCCTGGGTGATAACTAGGAAGGGATCAAATCCAAGGGTCACATAAGTAGGAATGGGGTATATATGAAAGATCACATTCAGAGGCCTGTGTGGTCCAGATGGAATATAGAAAGAGTGTTGGTACACACCTTTAATCCAAGTATTCAGAAGGCAGTGGTAGTATACACCTTCAATCAACAAGACAGAATTAGAGACAGGAAGCTCAGAAGGAGTTAGTGTCAGACAGGAAGTAACATCTGAGATGATCAGAGTGAAGGGCAGGAAAAATGATGAATCAGAGAAAGAGTTGTCAGAGTGAGTCACAGTAAGTATAGCCCCCCTCCAACTCTCATGATTTAAAAGCTGGCTCTCAGATCAAAGAACACACAGAGAAGGTAAGAGGATAAGTCTGAAGCAGTCTGAGGAGCCTGAGAAGTCTGAGGATGAGATACAAAGAATAAGATCCACAGGCAGTATGAAGCAGGTAGTAAGAGGATCAGAAACAGAGGTAGTATGAGGCATTCTGACTGAAGCAGAGACACAGACACAGTTCAGCAGAAGGGAAGAGTGAGTCAGTTTGAAGCTAAACAGCAGTTCAGTCAGAGAAGTTTGGGGAATCAGGCAGAGTTTGCCAGAGAAAGAGAGTTCAGTCAGAAACAATCAGCTGGATCAGAATGTCAGTTTCAACCACTCAGCTTAGAGAAGAATTTGAGCAGAACGGTGAATGTGTTGAACCAAAATATTTTAGTACAGCTCTGAGTTCAGAAGGAGCTAGTCAGAGTGGCCCAGTTAGCAATAAGTTTCAGAGGCTTAAACATTTTAGTTTGTACAGAGGCTGAAGCTTAAGGTTCCTGGTCTAGGCTTGAGACTAGATTGTGCAGAGTTCGAAATGCTCCAGGACTCTAGGACTAGTATTGGTAATTGAATCAGACAAAGAATAAACCACCTTTGAACCTGAATCTACCACTACACATACCACACACACACACACACGTTTTTCTAATGTTTCTTGTTTGTTACGCATTATGATTCTATTCCATTTTACTCTCTTAATTATGAAAATAATCACATATTCATTATATTTTGAAAAGCTTAAATTGGTGTACTCAAATAACTCATTGTAAGATTCAATTCACATATTATAAAATTCTACAAAACATATGGAGGCTCCATCATCCTGGACACAGAACACAGTCTGGCTATATTGTTAAGGAGCATTATCATTCCAAAATGAAAAAAGGTATCCAATATAATCCATCATATTTAGATACTATTAAATACCCTAAACAATTCTTGATACAGAGAGCAGATTAAATTATTCTTTATAGATATATTTCACATCTATGTTCATAAAGTTTAAAGATGACAAGATAATTCATATAAAATATTATACATAATCAAGATAGTTGACTAAATGGATTTTGACTTTGGTGCTCAAAAGGGAAATAAAAGAGGATATGAAATAGCATGTTTGCAAAGGAAATGCTGAATACTGAAGTAATAATCCAACATCAAACTACAATGAGGAAGTAGAAAAGGGCATTGGAGTTTTAAAAGCGAATGGATTGTATTACTTTATCTCATTTCCAATTCTAATATTTCTATCATCTTAAGATCTCCATTCATCTCAAGGAAATGTAATTACCTTGTATAGAATTTCTTTTGCACATTGTGATTTCCATTTAAATGTTTAAGCCTTCACAGTTCTTTGTCCTAACAACAACATAAACCTGCAGAATGTATTGATACAAAGCATTTTTCTGTGGTAATATCTCAATTAAAACTTAGGAGTAGCGACCATAAATATCTAAGACACATTGGCTAAATATTAAACTCCTCTAACTTTTTTTTTACTTCTCCTACTGACTAAAAGATGGGATTATTCTCTAGAAATATTAAAGATGACATAATTGATTATATGTACTGTCCAAAGAAGAAATGAATAAATACCATTGACATTCTGATTAGATTCTCATTCTAGAGAAGTCAAAGCTACAGTGACATGGAGGAGATCAGTGGTTGCCAGGGGTTAAGGATGGGCAAAGGACAGCTTGAGGAATTTTCTTTTTTGGAATGATGAAACTATTGTTTTGATTTCAGTGGTGTTTCTATGAAATGGTCAAAACTTATAAACTATATGCCAGTAGACAGAATTATACTACATGTAACATAAAAATAAAACAGAAATAGAGTACCTAAAATTGTTAGTGTTCAATGATATATTATTTTAACATGAAATATATTCTAAAACTTACAATAATGTTAGAAAATTACTAGGGAAAAGAAATAAAATTATTGGAGAGCTAGATTAAAAATTAGGACACAGCAAGGAAAATAAGATTGCTGCATATGAGAAATCCAGAAAAAAAAACCAATATCAAATTAAATCCAGAGGCAGACACCCACTACTTCAAGTGTAGTCCTTAGAAATTGCCTTTCTACCTCTAACTCTATGCAAAATACTTTTTTCAAGGAATGCTTTGCCTTCCTGGGCTTGCTCTAAATATGTGGTTTTCAGGAGTTTGATCTCCAGTAAGAGTTCAGACAAATTTGGTAAGATACATAGTTTATAGAAAAGGAATACTATCTATCCCAAGCTCTGATGAATGAATATGCACTACTGAATTAGTTTATCAAAAGACCTGGACACATGTCAACAAAGTTAAGACACAGTCCTGGGTCTTGAGTGCATTATTTATACATAATATCACCAGTAAATTTAGAAAACCAGTTCTGCTTTTCCTTGTAAGACAACAACATATATAAGCAGCAGTCTAGAGTAGCTAATTCTCATCCTCTCCTGTAACTTCTCCAAGATGCTCTGCTTCAAACTTACCACCAGTCCTAGGCTCATTATCATTTCCATTGGACCATAAATAATGGTATTATGTCCCTTTACCAATTAACCTATGACTGATCCCTGTCCTTTCCTTCTAACTCCATCTCTCACACACCCATCTCTAAAATGAAGTTCTCTAGACCTCAAGGCCAACCATCAGCAAATAACTTTTAAATCTATACTATTTTCATGTAAGTGTCTATCTCCTTTGTGTCTTACCTGAAACTTGATTTTCCCAGAACGCTGATTTATTCATGTAGCACTCTTCTTCTTGAGCCTCGTCTGCCTCAGGACCTAGAAATAGATAGATGGCCATTTGAATTCTCATTTATATTATCTAATAATATTCATCTATTTGAAGTCATGTATCAGCCAGCAATGACCTTCTCCTTTATAACTATTAATTTTCATTCCTATTCTACTTATCAATGATTTCAATTTCTACATAGAATATATCATGCTTATTTCTTAAATTCTTGAATTTATTTGTCCATGATGCTTACATGTATCTAAGAACATTTTTATCTTACCATATTTGGCAACAATCACTCTTCCATCTCAATTGACCTTGAATTTATTTATCCTATAAATCAACCACTACTTCTTACCCCCCACTCTTTACAGCTAACCTAAGATGAAGCAAAGGCAACTCACTGTAGTAAATGTTCTCCTACATGTTTAACAACAGTTTCCATTCACGTTCTAACAGCTCTGGCTCGGTATCTTTGGAGGTGAATGTGATCAAAGAAAATGAAAACTCATGCTGGCTATTTTATTGTAACCAAAACCTTACGTAGACCCTTGAGCCTACCTATGAATAACACTGTACTTACCTAACCTACTTTGCCACCTATGTATGACAATTTCTATCCTCCAAATTTCCAATTCCTACCACTTAATGACTTTACTTTCTACCTTAAGAAAGTGGAAACAATAAAAATTAACTTATAAGAAGTGAATCTACTGAATTTATGGATGGAATTCAATGCTCATAGGTAAGAAATCCCTTCCACTTAACCCTGATCATTGCTGTAAGCAATTTGCCTTTCTTTCTCTGGTGTTGCACATTTCCTTTCTACTGAGTCATTCTTTAAAACTTCAAAAACAAGGCAATCATTTAAAGAAGATGATTAAGCAAAATCTACCCTACTCTTTTTGCTAGCTTACTCATTTCTTGCCTCTAGAGTTCCTAGACTCTTTTAAATTGTTTACATGGAATAGTCTTCTATTTCTTCCTTCCTTTTTTCTTGAATCAACTAAGTTGAATTTCCCAGAAGACATTACTAACTTCAACGATGCCATTCATTTTGGTAAATGGAACAGATATTCTTCAGAGTTCATTCTATTTCATCAATCAAAAATATTTGAAACACTCATTGTCACCTAAAAATTCTTCCTTTTTTATCCTTAAAAATACATTATTACATTTATTTATCTAATAGACAAGGACATGTACATGTGTCCTAACAAATAGTTGTAGGTCTGAGAACACTTTTTAGGAATTGTCTCTTTCCATCTTGTAGGTTCTGATGATTGAACTCACATCTTCAGGCCTAGTAGAAAGTGTCTTTACATGCTGAGCCACTTTGCCACCCATCAAGCTTTTTTTTATCTTTAATAGAATCTACAAAGCATCATACCCTTCTGGAATTTCTTCAGAAAGTCCATTCAAAAACTGTCAATTAAATTTTTTGTGTTTTAACTTTTTTTACTTTTGAGATTATAACATAATTACAGCATAATTACCCTTCTCTTTCTTCCTTCAAACACTCCCACATATATGCCCCTTGTCTTTCTTAAATTCATGGCCTCTTTTTCCCATTGTTGTTGCATATACATATATATATATAGATATGTACTCCTGAATATAACCTTCTCAGACTATATAATGAACTTATATGTAAATATTTATATGCCAATGTGTTTAATCTCTGGATCCTAAGTTTGGAAATGCTTCAAGTTTCAGTCACTTATATTTATTACACCACTCAGTTTATGGCTTCATAATATGTTTGTACTGACACCTAAATTTATATCTTCTTCTTTGATTTACCATGAATTATAGGCCCACATTTTCAAGAGCCGTTATCTCAAATTTTGATGTATATAAAAGTGATGTCTAATATTCCACTGAAGCTATACCATCTACCATGCTCCTCATTTTCCTTAAGGGCAACGTCACTCTTACAGTTATTCAAGTTGCAAATCCCGTTGTCCTTGTTGACTGATCCTTCTTTCAACAATATATTTAGTCTGATAACAAATCTAATAGTTTTAAACGCCAAAACATAGTCACAATGTTATCAATTCTTTCTTCCTCTTTGTCCAGGTGTTTCCAGCTTGTAGCATCTTTCATAGGGATTCTCAATTAAGCCTCCACTTTCAGTGCTACCAACTTTTAGCCAATTCTCCACACGGCACTGCAATTATTTCAATGGAACATAAGTTATGTTATGCCATAACTGGCTTGAAAACTCCCAGCAATCCTCCAGCTCAAAATACAACCTTCAGTCATCCCATGCTCTCTCAAGGACCAAAGACAGTTTATGGTTGATAATGAACATCTGGGAAATAAGAATAAATAAATAAATAAATAAATAAATAAATAAATAAATAAATGAATGAATAAATGCCTTATAGACCCAAGGTTACAAATCTTGTCAGGAATAACATTGGATTTTAATCATGGTTTGAAATAACAATCCCAAAACTTAATTAACTATTATTGACATCATTTTTAGCAGTTGCTAGATACAAATAAAAAAGAAACTGAGAAATTTTGGAAAGTAGACAGAAACCAGGGATATGGATGTGAGACTCACAAAAGGGAAAACCTTAAACTGGAATGGTTTAGTACATAAGACATTTATTTCTTTTGCATCTAGATCCAGTGTGGACAGATCTATATGCAGTGATCTCAACATGAGGTTCCGATTGTTGTTAGACCTGTAGAAGGGTTAACGCAGAATTGTTTAAAACTTTTGTTGTTGTTTTACATTGTAGGTATTTAATATTTCTGCATGGTGAATATTCTGTTGTTAATAGGCGTATTCCACAGGCCATCTAACTATGACATGTGCCCACTGACCAACTTTCCCCTTCCTTCTCAAATATGCCTGTAGCACCTAGTTTATGCCTCTAGCTGCTAATCTCCTGTCAATTCCTGGTGGTAAATACTTGGGAGGACACATAGATGAAAATAACAACACTTTTCTTTGTATGCCTTGCTTACATCACTTAAAAGAAGGTGATCCAGGACTGTCAGTATTGTCACAAATAGTGGGCTTGCTTCTTGCTGTGTCTGGATTGTGTCCTATATGCATAAATCACATTTTCTGTGTCCACTTACTCATGGATTTATTTCAACAAAATTAATGTCACCATTATGCCAAATGCTTGGAGTTTCTTTTAAAACCTGAAAATAGATCGGTCTAATCTCATAATCTTCCTTTTACATATATACCTAAAATGCATGAACTCATATTAACCGGTATTTTCACACACCCATTTGTTTCAGCACTACTTATAATAGCCAAGATATAATGACCTCATCATTCTTCAGTTTCTCAAGCTATGAATAACAAATATAATGTCATGACTACAACTAGTCATAGAGCCTTGCCTTGCACAAGGAGGAGCTGTTACTCATTTGCTACAAGCAGTTCATGATTTAAATGATAAGTGAGTTGCAGATGATATGTAATCAAGAAATTGCCCATATGAAGAAAATAAAAACTGTCCTGGTATAATAGGGAAATAAACATGAAGCTTAAAAAAATAAAATATAAAAAGCCATAATCCTGTAGAAACCAATGAAGGGTAACATTGACAACTAGATCATTAAGATGCATTTAAACTTGACTAGGAAATTTAAAAATTTATTCCAAATAGAATTGCTTTCAGATTCTAATTTATTTTGCTCATGTGATACACATGTCACTTAGATTAGCACTCCAAACCATTTAAATATTAAAAGCAAAGGTTTTAAAAGATGGATGTGGTTGTGCTTCATAATCCCTATATACATGTGACCCAAGCTTCTCTAATTTTTGCTATTCTTTCAAAAGATCCTTTAAGAACATACATAAAATCTACTATTGTTGACAATAATGCTTAAAACATAACATGAAAATTTTTATGTGAAAAACAATTTAGATATCATAATACAAGCACATAGGAATTATTTGAAACTTAGCTATTATATAACAATTTTATTCCTTATAAAAATTTATTGCTCAATAGGCAAATAGTCATTGAAATTATTCAAATGGGTAAATCTAAAGCTGGTGTTCCCATTGTGTTATATGAAGCTACATAATCAATATGTTGTGGTAAATTAACAATATAATGAACTAGGAGCCATCAAAGGAATACATTTGGAGATTTAACTGTAAGTTAGTGTCACTTCTAAAATGATTCAATGGCGAATCCAAATGATAGTGAATTTGTATATATGGTTTTAAAATGGAGACCAAAAAAAACACAAGCATTTATCTTCTGTTCTTGTTTCTCACATTTGAAGAGTTCTCAAGTAACACAACAGTGTTGCACCCTTGACTGCATGCTGTGGAAACCATAAGCCAAGGATTTTAGTATAATTGTTTTCTTTAAAAGCAAATGGAATGGGACTTATATTTACCTCTCCCAAGGGAAAAATCTTACCCATTCATTTCTACTTCTCTCTCCCCATCTCTATGTCTAGTTTTACCGTAGGTAGGAACAGAGTTGAAGTTGGAGTTAAAAGCTAGAAGTCTGTTATATTTCTACATCTACAAATATTATGACAATGTTAAAAATTAAAAGTGAATGCTTACATATTTTTGTCTTCACTTTCAAAGTATAAACTGATGTGAGAATTTCAAGATGCAAGTTTATATTCACATCAACAATATAAAGTCAAATATTACTTACTACAAAATAAATATATATTTTCTATTTTCAATAAAACTAAAACAATCATTTTACCTTTAGGATTTTTGTTCACATCAATTATATAATAGTATCATAAAGCATAATAGATACTTTTTCAAGCTGAAAAATATTTAGTGAGACATTTTCTTCCTACCTTTAATAATGCTTTTCATTATTGTTTTTAAAAAGATGCTAGCTTTACTATGTAAAAATTCATTTACATAGTCTTATAATATATTTATACATAACAATTATTTTTACATGTAATCCTTGAACAGCCAAGTTCATAAGAAAAGTAACATTCTAACTAAGCTTTCTGCTGATTAATCATAGTAGATTCAACAAGCATAATTTGGAGCAAAAAAATGCAACTTTGGTGCAGTATAGTCTTTATTTTGAAGTTATTAACTAATTTGTTTGTGTATATGTGTGTGTGTGAGAGAGAGAGAGGAAGAGAGAAGCAGAGTGTGTGGGGGGGGAAGAGAGAGGGTGAGGAAAGAGAGAGAGAGAGAGACAGAGAAAGGGAGACAAAGAGAAACAGAGGGAACATTTATGTTACGCAGAAGTCAAAGGAAAACTTGTGGGATTCAGTTCTTCCTTCCTATTTTGTGGATTCCGGGGAAGGAACTAAGGTCTTTAGGTATAGTGACAAACTCTTCTACCTACTAAATCACATCTCACCAGCCAAAAATACCTTTCTGTTGTTGTTGAAGATATTTGGTTCAATACTGATTTTATTTAAAAATCTCCAAAGCTGAAGAAGGTATCTGATATGTTGTGAAGCAATTTTTACAGTTTATGTTTATACATTTGATCATTGCATGAAATATTAGTAGAATAGAAGGTTTTTGCTCAAGGTTCTTTCTTCAGCAGCATGAAGCAGGTGCTTAACATTCTGTCATAAGACAGGGTCCTTTCTGGTCTGAGATTCATAAACAACACACTTCCAATAACTTAAAATACAAAACAAACATCAGTTTAATGCTTCAAGGGTAAAGTTTCTGACACTATCATCAATGACTTCTTCAGTTAATCAGTTCTAAAAAGTGAGTCAGAGCCCTCAGAGATTGGGATCATGCTTTTTAAACAAATTACTCTTTACTTTGATCTCTTCTTTCCAAATGAAACTGGTAATAAAGTTCTCTTGCCTCTCTGTTACCATTTCTTGATTCAGCACTCTTATTCATCACTCTGTTATATTTCTTCTTGTCTGGAACTCTCTGCAACTTGCAAATAGAACCTTTAATTCTCTACGTGAAATGGTCATTCCTAAGCATCAATTGTATCCTGCTGCTCCTTTGCTCAACACCTTTTTTCAATTCCTCATAGGTGACAGTGGGATGTCTGCTCAGATTTTGAGGTTCTGATTCTACTTACAATGACTCTGTGAAAAGTTGATAAGGACAAATGTAAGTCCCTAAGTGAAGCAAGGAGGCAGTTAGGGCTTATTCTAAGTCAGTATTTTACCTTTAAAGACTAAGAAAAAAAGGAGAGGCTTTTACATTCTGGACTATATTATGCAACTTATTTGAGTTGACTGTACAATGAAATTGGCAAGACTGGCTTATGAGTATCCCATATTTATGATTTCTTGGTGTTCCTCTGGTTTTGTACATGGTGTGGTTTTTATGGGAAGGAAGAGATTTTCCTAACACCATTAGGTTCTCTTTTTTTCCCAAAATAAAATATAAGATAAAATGAAAACTCTCATGTTGAAGTTGGACAAGCCAAGCCAACAGAAAACTAAATTGTGCCCCAAGAGAAGGCACAATAACCAGAGACCCTCTCAGACACTGGGAAAATACAGAGAATCTCAAAGACATATTTTAAAAACCTGTTCTTCATCAAATTGGAAAATTTTAAAGAAATAGACAAATGTTTTTGATAGGTACTACTTACCTTTAGATTCTCTTTCAACTTTTACTTTCTGTAATGCAGTAATTTTGTAAAACTCATACAATTAAATTTTAAATCACTAGATCTCAAAATTTGTCTTTTAACCAAATCACATAGTATTACAAAGTCCTAAATTAATTTGTGCTGGTTAGATTTTTGTCAGATTGACACAGACTAGCTTCAGCTGAGAAGAAGGGACCTCAACTGAGAAATTGCCTCTATCCAGGGGACCTGTGGACATGTCTGTTGGGCATTCTCTTGATTCACTATTGATGTGAGGGGTACAAACCTTACCTACCTACCTACCACTGTGGGTGGCACCACCCATGAGCATGTGCTAGTATAAAAAGTCAAGAAAGCTATAAAAACAAAGAACATTCTTATGTGGCCACTCCTTCAATTCTTGCCTCCAGATTCCATCACTCAGTCTTGCCTTGACTTCCCACAATGATGGCCTGTGACCTTTCCTCCCTTGAGCTGTTTTTAGTTAGTGTTTTGTCATAGCAACAACACTGGTACATTGTCCCTGCTCAAGTAAATAATGTTCCGAATTAAATACAGTGGGATTCTCTCCCTCCCTTTCTCCCCCCACCCCCCACACACAGAAAAGTAGAAGTGAGACTTGGAAAAAAAGAAGGTAGTTTCTGGGATGAAAAGGGGAATAAAAAACTACAATGGAGGAGACTTTGATAAAAAAAAAAACTATATATATATGTGGGAAATTCTAGAAAAATAAAAGAAATTTCAAAAAGTGCAGCAGGGAAAGGAAAACCAATGGAGCTATCAATTTCAAAGACTTAGCAATATTTAGATCAACTATTTGCTGGTTCAACATCTTTTCAAGCCTGGTAGTTCTTTAACCACATACCTGTAATTAACTTAAACACATGTAGTGTACAATGGATTCTTGCCAATGTTCCTGCTAGAGTGTCAGCCTAAAATAGAAAAGGTTGCAGTACTTAGCTGTACTGTAGATGTAAAATGAATCCTCAGAATATTAAGTGATAAAAGTTCTGAAACATGCTGAGATTTTACAATGGCTTGAGATGATTCTCACATTAAGAATGTATAATTCTGATTATTTATTCAATAATGTTTACCAAATCTATCTTTTCAGGTATCATTACTGTTCTCTCACAGTCTAATAAACAGTAGTGAAAAAGCAAAATTGCAAGGATTTATATACACAGTCTAATTGTGCCTTGACATCTGAGTGAATAATTAAGCACAAAATTACTTAATTGCATATATTAAAAAGTAATGAAAGACTTTACATATCTCACAGACTTCCTTAATCAAACATTTTCACCTACAAGGTTATCAGAAAGGAATTTAAGATATTTATAAGCAGTTTGTCTTCATATCATATCATATCATAATTTCTAGACAACAAATTAGTAAATGCTTTGTAATAGAATAAATGACTCATAATCAGAGTTAGATGTCAATTTTTATATCTGGGATTTACTTCTAGGTATATTTTCTTGTTCTCCCAATTTCTTTTCCATATTACCCAACAAGCATGGAAATTAAAAAATGAAAAAAGTAGTCTCTACTTGCCAGATTGGCACAGATCTTGAATTTGATCTGCAGATAAAACTTAGTTATTTAAATCGTATGGCAAAGTTTTAGATAGATTGTTTTAAAATGAGATAATTTTATATCTTTAGGACATAATCATGACTTTATATATATTATTAGATTGGCCATTTATAATTGGCCATTTTTATTTAAGTAACTTTAATCTACATAATACAAATTATTGTCTATTAGATTGAATATATGTTTTCAAGCTCAAGTAAACCTAAAGCAGTATTACTTAATATTAAATATATAAAGTTAAAAACCTGCATGTTTAACTATTCTTTTATAAACCTGAAAGAGGGGAAGAGTGGAGGTCCTTAAGATAAATTGAGGTTTTCTGTACAGGAACATTAATCCCTTAATCTGGCAGCATGGCTGCTCTAGCAAAGGATCACATTGAAAGGCCTGTGTGATAGCCTTTTTTGATTTTACAGAAGCTCAAAGTTGATAGACTTTGAACTTTTAATGAGATTTTGGAATTTTATAAAGACTCTGAACTTTTAAAAAGACAGACTATTTTAAAGAGATTGACTATTTTTAAGAAACTGATTTGTTATGTGTTTGAATTTTTCTAGACTGTGGTACTTTAAAAACTTGGAATGTTTATATTGTAATGTCAATTTCATGTGTGATCTTGGGGATGAATAAGAAAGGAAAGTTTATGGCTTAACAGTAATATGTTTGTGTGTCAAGTTGTCAAGGAATCAAATTGTATTTGTTTGTTTGTTTTTGTTCTTGTCCAAGTAACATAAGCTAGAGTCATCTGAAAAGAGGGAATTTCAATTGAGAAAATGCCTTCATAAGATTTTGCTGTAAGGTTTTATCTTAATTATTTAGGGGGGAGGGACACAGCCCACTGTGTGTGGCGCCATCCCTGGGCTTATGTTCTTGGGTTCTATAAGAAAGTAGGCTGAGGAAGCCATGATGAGCAGCCAATTAAGCAGCACCCTTCCATTGTATCAGCTCCTACGTCTAGGTTCATACCCTGCCTGAGTTCCAGTCCTGACTTCCTTCAGTAATAGTTCCTAATGTGAAATTGTAATGCAAATAAACCCTTTCCTTTTCAAGTTGCTTTTGGTCATGGCATTTCATCACAGCAATTATAACTCTAACTAAGACTCTATAGAGATGTAGATGGGAGCTTAATAGAAAGGCAAAAGAGCAGAGCTGCTGTATAGGAATAGGTGCCAGAGATGCAGTACCAACAAGCTCCTAGGCTAGGAGCTGTGCATGGGATTTGTGACACAAACTGGGAGGAGGCACGGGGAGGGGAGAAGATAATATGCTTAGTCCAGCTGGCATATCCACATGCACCCAAGTACCTCCAAGTTTGTGCTCACCCTTACCTTTAACTGGCAAGCAGCACTACTCATTTATGTTGTATGAATTCAGAAGAAAAATAATAAAGATCCCGAATAAGAAATGATAACCCCCATCTACCTTTCCTGGCTTCAAGTCAGAAATGAACCAAAGATATTTTTAGGTAACGACAAAAATCAAGGTCCCTATCTCAGCTGCCTTAGCAGTTTGTATCTCCTGTTCCTGTCAAAAATACCTGTTCTCATTTAAATCACAGACTTTCTTATGAATCTTAAGCAAAGAGCAATATTCATTGATATCAAGTGCTAATTCACTAGCTTTAACAAGTGTGTTCAGTGATTAATAAAGGCCAACTCTGTCATAAAATGAAGTAAGACTTTTACAGAATTAGAGATCAAACCTAGGACATTGCATATTGTAGGCAAGCAACCTTCTACTGGGTTACAGCCTAATCCTTTGTGATTTTAAATTGTATCTTGCTAATATTATTTACTTTGGACTGGTAACAGTAACTCATATTCAGAAATAACTTCTATTTTATTCTTAATAATCTAGTTTTCATAAATTTATTTTATCAAATTTCTAAATTTTGCTGATTAATTCTCTTTATTCCTTTTATTGCTTTTTAATAAATTTAATTTCTACCATCATTATTAAAGAAAATGCTGTTCAATCACTCTGCACTTGGAAACAAAGGGTCACAACTATGGAAGTGGCTCATAATCATGAAAGAGATCTAAGAACATTCAGAATCAAAACTTTAAAAATATTGGAGAATACACAGATCTTGCTCCATAGACCTAACACAGACCAGGTATATTTACTAGGGAAAAAGCATGACCCAAAGTTATCTAGATATTGTTAGTTTAGTTAATGAAGCCAAATTCAGTCACTAATTCTCATTAAACAGTTTCAGTGATGCTTAGAATAAAAGCAAATTGATTTGGTGCAGTAGAAAAGAAAAATCTTTGTCCTACGATCAGTTATCCTCATGTGTTTCACTTTTATTTTTTTCCTTGAAAAGTCCAAATTACTCAAAATCATTCTCTCTTGGAAGCTATCAAGTAGAGGTCAATTTGCCCGTACCAGGTGGCAATCAAAAGGAAATGTAGAGGCTATCTCTAAGCAGGAAAAAGGAAATCAGAAAAATCCAGGATTCAATCGCTATAACACAGCCAGGTGTAATGGATGAGAGACTTTCTCAGAGGATTTCAAGACACTTTTATAGTTTCCTTAATTTTTTTGTATATTCTCTGACCTTTGCTTTGCCTGATATACTTTCTTTAGATCTTAACATGTGAGGTATTCTGCTAAATTCTGAGAAAATAAAATTTAAAAAAGACAAAAGATATAAATATCTTAACTCCTAAAACCTTAGATTTGAACTGAAAAAGATAGGTTTCTATTAAATTTATTCATTGATTAAATATCTAGTTTCTCAAGATCCAGAAATGAGTGAAGTTGTAACATAAAGTTCTTAGCATGAGAAAATTCAATTAATGAAAGCTTCCTGGGGCTAAAAACAATAAAGGTAATAGGAAATATTTGCAATATAAATAAAAAGGCATGCTAGTAGGAGAAAAGTAGACATAGCAAAGATTATGTGTGGTGAGGAAGGACGAGCAGTTGAGGCCCCAGATTGATTAAGTTATTAAGGTAAGAAGATCATTGCTGACAGCTGCATCTGAAGCTCCCTGGGAGTATAAAATTGTTGGTTGTCTCAAAATTGGAATCAATGTAAAAACCCGTTGGTAAGATTCATTAGCATCTGTTTTGAAAAAAGTGAGTGGATAGGTTAAGTTCAAATACTACTAGCAACAGATAGATAACAGAAAAAAAATAACAGAAGAATGTTAGATACAGTTTAAGCATATGACCAGCAAAAATTTATTGCCATTTTTAGAATTTCTAAATCATCATTCTTACCAGCCTATTAAGAGTTATAATAAAATAGAGAAGAGAACAAAGTAAAAATAAATGGCAAAATAAACAGTGATTTTCCTGACACTTTAAAAGGTTTAATTATTTTTTGGTTAAAGGGGATATTTGAACTCATAAGCTCAGCATAGCAAGGGTTTATTGGCTCCCAGTGGCAATAAAAGTAGATCTCCATCATCCTTGAACTTAAAGGGCAACTCAAAAGATGATCTCCAGAGCTTGAAAAGAACTAAGGACTTAAATGATGTTCATCTGGATAGCAGTTGTGGACACTGTGAAACGCAGTCACTGTAGAGATCCCAGGCAGGCAGAGAAACAATGTGAAATAACTTCTGTGGTCTGACTCACTGCCTGCTCATACTTCATACCAGCCCTCCTTGGCCAAAGCCCAACCAGAAGCTGGAATGTAGGACAATTTGCATGACGCAATGGTAGAGATCTGCCTTCTGTTTTTGTAAAGACATCAAGGAAAGATGCAGAAAATGACAGAGATTAACCAGGACCCAAGACATAACAGACTTACGTCTTTCTTTGATCTGCCATCGTGGATTTGTAATCTGTCAACTTGATAGACTGAACTATATGTCCCAGCGTTCTTCCTTGTATGTTTCCAGTTAGAGAAGTCCAAAAGAGATTCTCTCTGGAATATATGCTGAAGTTGGATGTTTAGGCTTAGGGGAAACAGGAAGATCCTTTGAATGGCTTAAAATATTCCTATCATATAAAATTCCTTACTTCAAACATCACGAGAAGGGACATTTAAGACTGAAGAAACAGAATGATAGGTGGTGGAATGAAGACTAATAAATTCAGATTGGAGACTGACTGAAACTGAAAGTGATTGTGGGAGAAAAGAAAAATGAAAACAGAGAATGGACAACCTGCTTCCAGCCTTGTTTTCACCAAAAACCACAAATGCTAGTGGTCAAGTTTCCTACTTAGGACCCCACACATGAACTTCAGGAAAAGACTGAAGGATCCTTTCAAGGAAAAATTGTGTACACCATCAAAAAAGAGCAGCAACATTATATGGTATGTCTAAGGGCTGGTAGTTGGGGTTTTCATTCTTGGTTTTTAAATACAAATTGATATTTAAAACCCAAGGATGTAAAGAAATTTTCCATGATATAGACATATAGTAAAAAGAAAAAAAAATGCTTAGCTGAGTAAGACAGAGAAGAATTTAACAGCGATGTATATAAGGAGAAAATGATGTACCTCCCTCCATGAAACCCAGGATTAATGTGGTCAGTTGGTCAACAATGTCACCAAGGTCAAGGCTCCTTAATCTCATGTTCTGTTCGCCTTCGGGATTGTCCTCACTCTCTTTGTACATTGGCTTCCTGCTTCATCTTCTTTCAACCAGTGGGAAGCTGGGGATACACAGAACAATCTGGGCTTCTTTGAGAGCACATCCCAGAAAGCACACATGTGATTTCTGATCCTCACTCCATCTCATTAATTACATAAAAGAACATTATAAATGCCAGGAATACTGTTAACATTTCCAAAATTTAAAGACCAAATTAGAGATAACTGGGAAATATCACTTAGTTCTCTGAAGTCTTCATTGTGTGCATGTGCTCCCTCTTTGGGAGATGAAATTCCGAATTCAATCCTGTTGGTTCACATAGAATGCAGGATTTCTGTGTGATATAAAGACATATTATTAGTTCTGTCTGTATATTTTTATGAGCAAATGATTATAAAGAAAAGATAAGCTTCTTTGTAGTCTGTGTGCCCATTATAGAGAGTTCATCAAAAGCCAAAAAAAAAAATGACATTTATTTTCCTCTTTGGAAATGTAAGGATAGAGTACAGCACCATATTCTTTATGTTCTACTACATAGGTAGACAAAAATCCCATTCCTCCTCAGTGTTGAAAGTTCCTGTGTGGCTATTGGCACCTGGACTATGGTCAGCAGTGCAGTTAGATGCACTGCTTCCCAGCATGCTCTATTTCTGCAATTTGGGAGTCCTTGAGAGGTGATCTGATCACAGCTTCTGTAAATCAAGCCTGTGATTTCTCTGGTAATCTAATTGCTTCACACACTTAATGGGAATTCAGCGACTCTGCTGCTGATCAATTCCAGGTTGGCATAAACACAAACCATAACTACTCTGTGCATAGTTTATAAGCCTAGAAAATAGGATCTTTTAAATCCTGGTTTGTAATCTCTGCCTATGCCCCTGTTAGTGAAACAGGAGGCTTGAGTGAAAATTCATTCCACTCAACTACAGTTGACCGAGGAATCAACTTCATCCAGTCAGCGAAACTGAATTAGTTGCTTTTGTTTATTCTTTACATTTAGCAACTCAAGATATACAGATCCTGTGAACTTATTAAAAATAGCATGCAGAAAGACATTTACAAAGAGACTAATCTATAATCTCCCTTTTCTACATATATTTTAAAGCAATCACAATAGCATAAATATTTTCTAGGTATCATGCAATACATTGTCTGTCCTCCAAGACATCAGAAAGAATGAGTTTGTCAGCTATTAACCTCTATATAATTTTGCACCAGCTTCCCAGCCTTTGATATTTGTGCATTGACTGCTCTACTGTTTTCAATAAACCAAAGCGATTTATTTGTAATCTAAGCCCATGAACCATTGTTCTCCTGTATTCAGAAATATGAAGAAAAATACGAAAAAGAATAGATAAAGAACCTAATATTTAGAAATGGGACTTTGGCTTACAAAAATCGACTTGACTTTCTTTTTTACTTCAATTAAAATGTAATATAAAACAATACACATTTATATATGTATGTATAATTGCATATGTGTCATATATATTTGTAACTCAAGTTAATAGTTGGTGACATAACCCTAAAGAACATACTTAAGTTTTTGACATATATGAACAATGGCCAGACATATAACAATAAGTGAAGTAAAGTCAGAAGATGCTAACATGTGTGGCAGTGTTCTAGACTGGAAGGACTTTGCCTTTGCTCCATTTACAGAATACATTTAACATTGTCTGTGGGTGACTTGAGGGGTCATAATTGGGATGAGGAAGTGTTACTGTTATCTATTAGTAAAAGACAAGGCTCCTGTGTTAAATGTTCCAAATTGCTGAGTACTACCTACAACAAAAGAACATCCTTTCCAAAATGTCCACAGTGCTAAGGCTCAAAAACTCTAGACCATAGGACATAGAGACTGAAATACATATATATAGTATAAAATCATAAACCTGCTGCCCCCTAACCATCCCATTGGCTAAGACAACACGGCATTAAAACAGATGATAATGTTTTGCTAACAGAGTTCTTATTACGTGGGTAAAGAGAAACAGAGACTCATATATTTTTTGAAAAGATTCATTTTGCAGGTTATCTAGAAACCTGTGTCCTTGACAATTGATACCAGTCCCAGAATCTACCAAATTCTTCTGTAATATCAATATATTAATTGGTATGACTGGGTGATGAGCACTGAATTAGCATAAAATCCCCTTGGTTCATGGCAGAAAAATGAAACACTCCACACACACATGCTGCTGAGGGTGGGTTGGTGGCTTACTAGAGACTGATTAGTAAAGTAATAAAGAGGAAGAAAAACAATTATTTTGATGGATAGAAGAACTCCAGAGTGTGTATACTAATTTAGTTATTTAATTTTCATTACACATATGAAAAACTAGAATTTAATACTATGAAGATTTCTTTGGGGAATTTCATTTTTAATTAGATATGACTTAGGCTCACTCTCTTCCCACTGCTGAAATAATATGCTTCTCAGTGGCTGTGTTTACGTGTGCATACACATGAACATTCAAGTAGGCTATTGCAATTGTATACATATTTTTTATTTCTTTACACTGACACCCAGATGGACCTTCAATGGAACACAAATAAATCAAAGAACCCTTGGAATTATTGCAATTGAGCTTATTTATTATGTTATACATTTCACCCTAACTTCTATAGCTTGATTTCAATTTGGTTTTCATGATTTTAAATCTTCCTTTACAGTGAAAAATGAAACTCTTCTTAACTTAGAATTTAAAGAACAATATGTAGACAAAAATCAATTGTTCAAGGCATACTTTTCAAATGTTAAAGAAAGTATTCTAAAGGAACAATTTGTTTATATGGATAGAATCTTACCAGATGTTAAGTGGACAGCTGTAGACTTGCTAGTTAGTTAACATTAAGCATTTTGGAAATAAAGTCTCTCAGGTATTTAAAAATAATTTTTTAAAAAAATTAAGGCCACAAAAATGGCTCTTCAGTTGAAGGGCTTGGCCACCAAGAATAAGGGATTACTTTGATTCCTGGAACCCACACTGAGGAAAGAGAGAACTGCCTCTCTCTAATTATCCTCTGACCTCTACATGTACTCCTTGGCTCACACACACACACACACACACTCACACACACTCAAAAGATTAAAAAGAATATGAAAATGAGAATTAGAGAAATAAGATATAATCTATAAATCTCAAAATCATTATTTGATATGCTTTATAAAATCAGAATTTTTATTTAATTAGATATCATTTATATACTTTTTTTAAAAAAGCAAACCAATACTTAAGACTTATGTGTATCAGTTATGTAAATATGTACCTATAAATCATGATCAAATACACATGTCAACAAGGAAGGAAGGTATTAGGAGGGAAAGAGAAATGGACAGAGACTGGAAAGTAAGGAACACCATCTTCATTTGTATTGGTTTACTTCCCTAATTAAAATAACTTTTAAACAAATGATGATGAAGTATAAACAATAGCTATGTCCCTTTTGATGCATGAAAAGATGTCTGATAAAATGGGACTTTAACTCATTTTGGCCTTAATAGTTCCACTATTTTAAAATTATTATATCAAGAAAGAAAAATAATTACATTTGATTTTAGGATTTCCCAAGACAAAAAATAGCACGCATGCAAAACAAGATCATAGACTAGTTCTGGGTTTCTTGTACAGTCTAAGAGAGAGGGAGGCAAGAATCAATGTCAGAAAGATAAATAAGAAATATAGGTAAGACAATTTATAAGAAATAGTTTTTGAGAATTATGCATTAAGTATATGCCCTGAACAAAGTCAGAAAATGCAAAAGAAAGGATGAGTGGGTTGACCAGACTAGTGTGCTAATAGAGAGTTTTAACAGAGGTCAGCACAAAGGACAGAACTGTCTTCCATGATTTCTTCATACAACTTAAAGGAGAAATCAGGGTATGCTAGAAAGTTCAACGTCTTTTGCCTTTCCTTTCACACTAAAACACTGTTCACTGCTATCTACAGCCTGAAGATAGACATTCATTTTCTCTTTCCATAATCAAATCAAAGTAAGGCTTTGTTCTTCTAGTTATGAATGTGGTGGTATTTAATGTTTTCAATTGTAATATTTTGAAGTATTAATATTCGACATTTTCTCTCCATTGACTAGAAATTATTTCCCTCGGCTCAATTTCATAAACAATACAGAAATTTGATCACATTTGTTAACCATGTGTGTTCCTTCCACTTCAGATACACTGAGTTACATTATTTGGATTTTACATTAATATGTAAAATACTGAGTTAACCTAATGTATTTAGAAGAAACCGGTTATAACATGAAGAAAATTAGATACTCCTTAAAGCAAAAGTAAGAAACAAATTCTATGCTTCATAAAGCTTTGAAAACTTACAAGTGTATATTATAGAAACCCAGCACGGAACATAATCTGTCATCACAGAGATGAAGTGTTATTTTTTTTTTAAAGTCACTTAGTTACCTAGTACAATTGTTCTAACTACAAGACTTAGTACAAACCACTTAATAGTAATTTATTTGGGAAATAAACTAAATTGTCATCACATTTGATAGTGAGTGATGACTGTAAATTTTATCTGTGACTACGTCATTTCACTATTCTATCATCAAGATCATGTTTTCCTCTCTCTAACCTTACAGAGCATTCATCAATTACCTTAAATACAAGTTATCCTTAAATATATGTTATATGTTATATGTTATGAAACATATGTTATATGTTAAATATATGTTACATGTTATGAATTGTCTTCATACCACTAAAGCTATCTTTATTCAAGGTTAAAATTCATACATACATTAAAATGTGTACAATAAGTTGACCAATGAAGAAAGTTTACTATAATCAAGCAGTGTGTAGACACTTTGTGTAGCCCATGTACAGTTTTTAGCTAATAAATCAATTGGAGCTTTTTACAGAAGGCTAAACACAAGTTGCCCTTAAAAAGTAACAATACAGTCTGATTTTTTTTACATTAATTTCAGTTCATGATTTTGTATTAGCATATACACAATGACGTTAAGTTTTCTTCATTTCATTCTAACCTCCTGAAAGCACACCACAAGTGAAGTAACAACCCCGCCCCCCCAGTCAATCTGGTGCCAGGAATTAGTTTTGCTTGTGCTTCTGTAAAATGTTTTGGTTGATTGTTTTTTTGAGACAGGGTTTCTCTATTGTAACTCTGGCTGTCCAGACTAGGCTGACCTTGAACTCACAGAGATCCATCTACCTCTGTCCCCTGAGTGCTGGGATTAAAGACTGCCCAGCTGAAGTCAATATGTTTTTTTAAATTTTCTTATTGTTTCAATAGCCATGGAAGTTCTCCAACTATGTCTATGGAGGAATTTATCCACTTACAGTGACAATTTATATTCCATGTCTCTTAAGCCTCTTTGTTGTTTGTCTACCACATTGAAAACTACTTAAAGATTTACTGTAGCCTGTTATGTGACTCCCTTCATTCAATCTCTTATGAAATAAGATATTAACATAAAGGCATTGCATTTTGCGAAGTAAGTTCATAATAAATTACTTGTTTGAATCTTATACTGGTACACTTTTAGTATTTTGTTTTCTCATGGTTTTATTTTGGTTGGTTTGCCGTTTGCATTCATGAATTACTGAGCACCAAATACTTTTATCAAATTTAGAAAACATTTCCCCAGACTTGATGACAAACTTATCTTGGCCTCCTTGGAAGCCAACACTGAAAGTCCATTTAGCCTGTGTTTCTGTCATCGTCCACAGGACAGCTGTACTTTACTGTACTTTAAGTTTGGACTTCTATAGAAGATACTATAATGTGGAAATCACCAAAGTTAATGATTCAAAATTTACTTTCCGACATTTAGTGTAACTTCTATATAAGAACACCAGTAAATCTGAAATTATGGAAAATAGTATCAATCAGTAAATGTTCTTAAAATATTCCTAATTTTCTACATAACTCCCATGTGGACTTATGGTTTTTCCATCTCCCAATGTCATCGCTTGCAACTTAGCTGTTTACTTACTAGACTGATGGTGGCATTTTTGCTTTTATTGCCCATGCTTGGTTTTACAAAGAAATTATTTCTGAATCATCACATCTTCACGTACCTACTCAGTTCTTTCAGTACACTATGAAACACTGATGAAAAATATTTTAAATCAACTTCATTATTTTCCCAATTCTGTATAACTATTTCATTACTAATCTGTTGTAGATGTTTATTTTTAGTTATGTTTAAAATGTTTTATGCACTGTTGGATAAGTTGCTACCATAAGGCTAGGGTGTTTTGTATTGTTTGCAGGTATTGGATTTCTACTGAGGTCGTTTAATTGCTAATGATCTGCATGTGCTATCAGTAGAATACCTGAGGAGTTCTGAAAGAATAAAAACACCTGAGCTGAGATGCTCAGGGTTCCACAGTTCCTCTGCTGAGGTCTGGCAGGGTTTATATCTATGAATATCCCTCCCTATCTCTCCCGCTGAACCATCACAGCAGCTTACTACTACCTTAGTCTATTGCATAAATTGGCACAGAACAGACTATAGATTGAGTTCACATCATCATATGCCTTCTTCCTCATTAGCAAACCTCTGTTTTGTTAAAAAGCTCATAGCCTGTGTCCACGGTTATCAAATAAGAAACATTACTCCTTTCAGGACAAAGATGAAGATACTTTCCCATTGTGTGTCTTTAGTTCATTATCACCATCTGATAAAATTCTGAGAAATAGGTTTGGAAGTGATTATCACAGCGTTTTCCCATAGGGAGGCTTTCATTTATTTTTGTTTGGAGATATGTAAGCAGTGCATATTATGTTTTCTTTAATTTTATTTTGTGTGTGTGTGTGTGTGTGTGTGTGTGTGTGTGTGTGTGTGTGTGTGGTGTGAGTATATGTGTACATGGGTGTATGTGCAGGTACACTTCTGCATACATGAGGCTATGGGGTCAACGGGGTCAATGACAGGTGTACCCAATCTTATTTTTTGAGACAATGTCTCTCACTGAAGCTAGAGGGAATCCTGTCTCTGACTCAAATAACCCATCCCTGCCAGCTCTGAAGTTTCAGATGTGTGCTGCCATGCTCATTTTTTCATGTTGAAAATAAATATTAGCATTTTAATTACTGTGAAGCAACCACTTTATTGGGGAAGGGATCACCCCAATTTATTCTTTGGTTTTCTATTTTTGTTCTCATTTTAAAATTGAAACTTATACTTGTTTATTTCTTATACTTTCCATTTAATGTTTTAATTATTTTCATGGACGTTTCCCCCATGTATAATGGAGTATCGGATAGCTAGATCTTAGGCAAGTGGTTCAGGTCTTATGCATGCAGTCATATCTGCATGAGTTCATGTGTTCATTGGCCCTGCCATGCGTGTCAAACACTTTTACTTCTGAAGTCTACTACTTGGGCTCTTACAGTATTTTTTTGCTTCCTCTTTCATAACGATCCCTGTGATTTGAGGGAATGAGTATGATATAACCCATTAAGGGATGAATATTAATTATTTTATTCTCTACACACTAACCATTGTGGATTTCTTATTAATACCACCTATTACAAAAATAATCTTCTTTGATGAGGGTTGAAAGGTGAACTAATCTATGGGTAATAAGAGTAAGAATTTAGGAGGCAGTTCATTACCTTGTTCATTTATCATAATAATACTATTAGGGGCATAAGACCTAGGCAACCACAATTGACACACTGCACTTCATGAAATGAAAAGGTTTCTGGATGGAAAGGACACCATCATTTAAATGAAGAGGCAGCCAACAGAATGGGAAGAATCTTTATCAGCCATAAATAAAACAAAAGAAAGGGGTTAGTATCTAGAGCAGTAGTTCTCAAACTTCCTAATCCTGTGACCCTTTAATACAGTTCCTCATGCTATGGTGACACCCCTAACCATAAAATTATTTTTGTTGCTACTTCATAGCTGTAATTTTGCTACTATTATGGATCATAATGTAAAAATCTGATATGCCGAGTGATTTTAGGCAACCCCTGTGAAAGGGTCAATCAACCCCCAAAGGGGTTTCAACCCACAGCTTAAGAACCATTGGACCATACTCAAAAATAAACATCAAGGAAACAAACAACCTAATTAATAATTAGGGTTTGGCACTTAAATCCGCCAGGGTTTTCTAAAGGAACAGAACTGATACAATCTTTCCTTGGTGTGAGACCCTACTTCTCCAGAATTACAAAGTAGACTGAAAGTAGGCAGCTCTCTAGGTCTCCCTGGGACTTCAGTACCATATTGGTACTGCTGAAACATCCAGTGTTGTGAGCTGAACAACTACCAGATTCCTGACCTTCAGTTGGGAGACATTCACTGTTGGACTACTCAGGCATAGCCTGTAAGCCACTCTAATAAACGAGGGGAAATGGAGAGACATAACTAACAATAAAGACCTTTGAAAAAGCTATATGGAAACACTACTCTAGAAAATTACTAAAATTTATACATATATAAATATAAAATTTTTTTAAATAGAGTTAACCAGTAATGGGAGGCAAGGGGGATGCCTCTCCCAGATACCATAGTTTATTCGTTAAAAAGTCCAGTACTACCTATGTGATACTTAAGTTGTTAGTCACTGAAGTCCAATTAGACCCCAACAAATATTAAATATTATTGCCAGTGTTCTTGTATACCTCCAAAACTTGAAGTAAATACTATTGTTAAGGACATGTGCATAAGAAATAAAAAATAAGCTGGTACTAAACTAGAAATGTCATCTAAACTGGCTATATTTCATGATGCTAGAAGGTTCTATGCACAATGCCAAGGGGGAAGAAATTAATTTCTAAGATTTTGAGAGGTATACCTTGTGAACAATAATAACTACTGGCTTGGAAAGATAGGCCAATTGATACAAAAGTGGCATGAGAGTTATGATTGTAACCAGTCACATTCCTACTGGATTTAAGACCTGCTTCACAAGATTGAATACATGCCTGCTACCACTGAGACGAAACTCTATGGCTTCCTAACATGAATCTTAAATCTGCTGCCTAAGGTTTACATTGGCATGTACTTTGTTTTTCTACACATTATCATCATTGGCTTTGGTGTAAAATAGGTTTAAAAGTCTATATACCTCTCTACCCCTAAAAATACCTCTGGCAATCTTTCAGCAGCTGAAACACTTACTCACTGCTTTAAGGGTTTTCATCAAAACTCATCAGAAACCAAGGCGTTTATCAGATGAGAAAGCTTCAGGCGCGAAAATCTTGATCTGAAGCAAGAGGATGCGACAGTGCAGCAAAAATAAGAAGGGACACACCTCCCCTCAGAGAATGTGGCATCACTGTGAACCTGCTTACTGTGTGACACTTGCATGCATGTAGTGAATGGACTTTAGTCATTTCCACAGCCAACTTCCTTCTCATCACCCTCTCTCTTGCACTGGAACCTTTCTGCTCCAGATGCTCCCTCCAACTTCCATGTCTCCCTTTTGCACAGACTCACTGAGTGTAATTAAAGTACTCCTGCCTGAGAACGGGTGGGTGGCTATTTATTGGAGCAAAGGTAACTTACAGTAGCTATATCATTTGAAGGAAATGACTGCTCTCCTCTAGCAATTAACTGTCAGCAGTCTCTCGGGAAAGGGCAGAACTCCATGGGATTCTCCCCATACCTTTTGATGAAGATAGTACACTTTGGTCACAGTATCAACCAAGCTGCATCACATTTTTAATGAATAAATGCGAAGAGAGTATTTTTGATATCGTAATTTTGTTGCCAATTAAAATGATTATTCTTGACACCATTTGTGGTCACTTAGCTATTTGGCATGTTGATAGCCCAATCACTTCCAAGGGACTCCCAACTGATTTTAATTAATTTAGAGATGAAGACACCAAAGTTGATTAAACTAACTTTTGAAATTGTTTTAATTGATAATGGAATTTACTAAAAGAAGTAATTTAATAATAGTTTTCTGAATTATTTACAATGTGTTCTTTTTAATCCAAAAGTGTATTGGTTACAAATTACACATAACCAGACTTAACAAGAATTGATTTCAAAAAGTTTAAATTCTGCTTCAAATGAATAGAGTTCTCTATGGAACATGATATCAGCAGTTGCAGAACTGTAGTATGTCACTATTATAAAAACTATTAGATAAATCAATAGTTCTTTCATTTTCAAAACTATGATGGTAAGATCTCATTTATGTAAATATTAAAAACAAATGCATTATTTACATTTTGTAATGGTTTTTATGAAAAACTGGGGTATTTTTTAATTATCATAGGGAAGTGGTATAATAAATGAGTATAATTTTTATCAGCAGAAACGTAATTTACCTAAAACAAATGTTCAGTTATTGAATATGATAATCTGTACAGGCCTATTCCTGTTTGTCATACTTTGTGACTTTTGGCACCATTAGAATTATAAAATCTGATTTATGCACTAAATTCAAGACATAATATGACAAGATACAGATATGTGTGTCTTATAATATATAATTTAAGCATTATTGCTATATATTTCACTCATATTTCTATGGTTTTACCAGTTTTCTCAGGTACCCAGATACCATGATTAAAATGCCAGTTTACTAGATATGAATGCCTGTTTGAACTAATGAATATTTTCATAAAAATACTCCAACTATAAATGTTTAAAAATCCTTGTCACAACATTCACCAAACTTACACATGACAGCTAGCATGTGTTCCTGCATTTTCATGTTAAATATTTGATGATTGCCTCTTTAAATCCAAGATTCATAACCCAAAGGCTTTCATTTTCTCACACCATGTGTAATTCAAGAGACATTTATTAGTACAGTCTTCTTTTATGCATCAACAAAATATATCAGAAGAAAGCAATATATGAATTCCCTCGAATTTTGGACATATTTTCTGGTATTAATTATTTATAAGAGTACTTTATCATGTGTATGCACTGCCTGTTTTTCTCCTCTCCACTGTGAAATAAAAATAAGATTTACAATAAAAATGATTCTTCTTAAAATTAAAACTACAATACAGCTTGAATCTCTTTTAAGTTACACTAAAAATGCGTAGACATTTCCTCACCTGACAATGTTTTCAGGAAATGATTGTAGTTCATTGCCGGAATGTAGATCTAAGAAACATCAATGTTCTTCCAATAACTTCTTAGAAGTGATGTCAGTAGTAGAATTGCAAATTTAATTACAGCATAAATATTTTAAAGTTAAATAATTAGAACAGGTATGAGGTAATGTCAATTTTACTATTTAATAAGGCAGACAACTAAAAATCTTAAGAGAGTTTTAATTGAGGTGAAAACAAAGTTTAACCATTGACAAGTCTCCCTGCCTTGACTTCAGTTATACAGAGATACAGAACACCATAGTAAACTTGGTCTTGATGCCTTCCAAAAGCAAATCATTCTAGTCATTTCACATAATTCTCTTATTGGCTTCACAATAAATGTCAGGCCTCACAATCAAAGAAGTTAGTATTCATTCAATGGGTGATTGCTCTACCTTTCTAATATAAGAAAACGAACACTATAATTTATTATAATCTTTGCATTTCCAAAGCATTTCAATTATCGCATTTTATTCTAGATACTTTGGGGAAGATAGAGAGTTTCTATGTAGCTAAGTAACCAAACTTCTAAGTCCTTAGCTTCTGAGGCCCTAGGATTAAAGCTGTGTATTAGCAAGCTAGACACTAATATGTTTTCTTTATCTTTAACTAGTTTCAGGTTTCAGTGTGCTATCAAATATCTGATATGGTTTGATGTTGTATGATGGTCTTTATACCCACAGAGAGTGTATGTGTGCCTTTTTACATAAAACAAAGCTCTTTCTGTAATACTGAAATTTCCAAAGGCAGGCAACTTTTAAAAGGACATTTTAGGCCTTAAGCCAAAACTGACATTCCACCTTTAATTATGTGAAAATCAAAAGAATGTATTTTAATGACAAATTATGAGAAAATCATGAAAACCATACTTTCTTTTAAAAGCAAGAATTACAGAATTGCTTTCCCTTTATGAACTGTTTCTGTCAATATCTGCAGACAATCATTCCCTTATGCTTTTATAATGAAACTCTGCCTTCGTGAAGCCTGATCTATTCCACCCCGATTCTTACAATCACATCTGTCAGGAGCCCAGCTCCCCAGCTGTTACATTTGTTGAAAATCTTGGCATTAGATCACATTTTTTTCTCCTCAGAACAATGTCTGCAGTCACCCTGGAAGATTGTTAAAAACCCACAGGTACTGAGCATCACAACCCTAGCCTCTCAATCTCTCTCAACACCCCAACCTATTCCTTGGCCTTACCCATTCTCAAACACAAGATTTTATTATCCCTCACAATAGTCAGGCCATCTTCTGTTCTTGTAAGGATTCTGTTTTCTTCTCACTTACTATTATTTCACTACCTTAAAATGATCACAGTTGAAAATACAAATTTGGCTGGGCAGTTGTAGCACACACCTTTAATCGCAGCATTTAGGAGGCAGAGGCAGGGGGATCTCTGTGAGTTTGAGGCCAGCCTGGTCTACAGAGTGAGTTCCAGGACAGTCAGAGTTACAACAAAGAAACCCTGTCTTGAAAAGAGAAGAGAAGAGAGAGAGAGAGAGAGAGAGAGAGAGAGAGAGAGAGAATAAAGATTTGTTGACCCTTCTACTGTCCATGTAATTAGGAATTCAGTCCCTCACTCTTATCTCTACCCAGACACGCTTTCATATGACAGGATTCCAACCACTGGATTCATAAAATAGAAAGAACTTTCCTCTCTGCTTTTGCATTTTATTTACCTGAAAAATTACAATTTGAATAACTCCAATTATCTGTCTTCTCCCACTCTGGTTCCAGGCAACCCAGACCTATTGAATGAACAGTGAAGGGCTGGGGAGATGTCTCTGTTGGTAAAGTGCTCATTATGTACACATGAGGACCCAAGTCCATCCCCAGAACCCACAGAAAAATCAGTATGTGGTGGCACATGCTTGTAATCTCAGAGTTTGGGAGACAAAGATCAGGGGGTCACTGAGGTTTGCTGGTGAACCATCTAATAAAGTCAGTGAGCTCCAGGTCAGTGAGAGAGCCTGTTTCAAAAAGAAAACTGGAGTATAATGGAAGAATAACACTGATGTTGACCTTTAGTCTCCACACCTGTACACACATACATTTGCATACACCTACACATGCACACACGTATCAACCTTTTTATCCAATCACCAATATCGACGCCCATCTTACTCTTTCCCAGCAATCATACTGCATTCAATATTCAGGCTGTTCTCCACACAGTGAGTTCAAACCTTCTGTATTATCCTCAAATCAGAGAAAGTTCAACCATTGCTTCAAATCCTAATACAGGATTAAAAGATAAACTGACAGGAAATTGCCCTTCAGTGTCAGAAGAAATTAAGCCAACTTTTATTCCAATTTTCTATTATTTTCTGTTTTAAATGCATGTTTTTCTTCAGTGACTTAGATTCATTTCATTCTTATTTCTTAGACACCTGAATATCAAAAACTCTCTACTTATGGCCATCCTCACTACTAAACTGACTAATTTTGCCATCCTTGCCATCTCTGATCCAAGGCTTCTTCCTCACTAAAGACTAAGAATTGACTCCAAAACAAACCAGATGGCCAATTTTCAGCTTATTTTCCATTAACTATATTTTTCTATGATTTAATCAGTATCATAATATAAACTTGCATGTATATTTGTTTTGATTTTCAAAATGCAGTCTTACAATGTAGCCCAAGCTGGCTTTGAAAAAAATCACAATTTTCCTACCTCTCTTATATATGCCTCCTGAATCCTGGGATTACAGAGAATATTATCATGCCTAGCTCTGGAATTATATTTACTGATGTGATTGTTGCATTAATGACTTTCTCTATCAAAACTCTTAGAATTAAAAAGTTATAACATATTAGACTTCAACAAAACTTTGATAATGAGTAAGCAATAGAAAATAGAATAAGCAATATAAAACTACTGTGTAGCCTGCACTAAGCACAACATAGATCAACCCATTGAAGACAATAACCTTGTCTTCATTTTACAGGTGCCAAATCTTACAACACGGTCACAGAGAAGCTGACAAACATACATTTAAGATTTTGTTTTAAATTTATGATCTAATGACTACATTTAATTGCTTTGAAAAGATGGAGAGATTTTACTAGGAGTGTCCCCCAATGACAATGTATTATGATGCAGTTATAGTGTATTTTGTCCACGTTTTCACAATAAACAGTATATTTCTGAATCAGGAAGGTAGAAATATACTGCAAGCTCTCACTATTTTTGGCAGTTTAAATTTGAAATGTGTAAAGAGCGGGTGGGCATGGATTCATATCTATATCACACACTTCAACTTAAAGATGAGAAACACTCTAATGGCAGATTAATTTCAAAAATGACCAGAAAGAAAGAAGACTAATTTTCCACTATAGGACATGAGTCTGTTTGGGAATTGTAGCAAATTACCACAATTACTACAAATGACTAAAATGGCATCATTACTAAATTCCAGCAGGCTGAAACTGCATATATTTAAAGAAGATATGGGGATGCCTTTGGCTATTGAAAGAAAGGAAGAAAGTTATCATGATGGTGATGGAATTTCTGTAGAAACTATAGGGAAAGAGAAAATTCAGTTAACTAACATCTGGCTTCCAACTCTGGCTTAGCCTCACCAGTTTCTGTATGGCCTTCAAAATATAAGGGAAAAAGTCATACTCATTATTTTATTTTTAAGAACACTTTATAAAGTATTGAAGAACTGAATATAATATGTGATTCAATAATCAAGAGTAGAGAAGCAATTTTCAACAAAGCCATCCTCCATGGGGAAAGCAACACACTTGAGAGACGGTAAAAAGGCTTTCAACTCAGTGGGAAGGGAATGCAAAAGCCCTCCAACTGAAGCTCACTGTAGCCTGTGCACAGTTTGCCTGCCAAGAAATGCTCATTCAACATAGGAAAATAAATTCTCATTCACTGATAAATATGGTCAATTCTGACATTCCTTTACAAAGTGGAAGTCTATAAATATCTCACAAGTGGCTACTTCTTAATATAACTCTTCTAAATTATATCTTATCACAAAACTTTTTAAGTTATTTCTTTATTTTTAACTTCAATTGTTCATGGCACGATCATACCGCTCCTTAAATTCTTCAGATTTCTATGAAAGATCTCAATTCTCCAACCACAAAGACCCTGCAGTGTGGGATGTTTAATTTTTCGGGGTTTGTACTTATAAACAAGAAATGAGAAGATCAATTACTAGCAGCATTGCTATCAGCACCCAATCCCCCTGTCAGCCAAGGCTTAAGAGTTGTCTCTTGAGTTGAACATTGACCTGGAAGTCAGGGAAATAGCCCAGGGGTTATATTTCCCAATAATCTACTGGAGACCTATGACAAGTTCACCGCCAAATAGTAAAGCGCTTCTTAACTCACAGGGCCATCAAGCCGGATTAAGTACTTTGAAATCTATGGATAACAGGTACTCCAAGGACTGAAGAGCTCACCAGGTCGCCTCTTTCCCTCAGGGTCACTCATCTTCTTGTCCCCCACACTAGGAGAATATTGATGAGAGGAGTGAAAGAAGATGCCCATGGCATTAGAAAATGATCTGAAGGAAGCTATTAATTTCTCATAGTGTAGTACAACTGTGATGGCAAGAAATTCAGAGATGATCTTTAAAAAATATCAATTCGTTTTATCGCTTTTAAAGTTTTTAAAAAGTATATGAATATTCTCATTAAATAAGAAAAATTGGTTTTATAGACAATTATATTTTCTTTTACAGATTTTTCTTTTACATGAAAATTGCCCCTAATAGCAGGTTATTAGCCAATTTTAGGAAGTTATTTTTCATAGTTTGATAAAATAGGAAAAAACACCCAGTAAAGTCACAGAATATCCAAATAAGGACTCAAATACTGAAGATGATTTAAAAATAACATTTAATCAAGTAAAGTCAACTTGGAACTTCTGAGATGATATTCTAGATAACAGGAATTGTCTGATTAACACAATTCAAGTACTTGAAAATTCATAAAAAAGTTATTTTGAAAGTAATCTAATTTTGAATTTTAAAAAAATGTCAAGATTACTTTGAAATATAGTAAGTTAGTAAAGTATGATTATAATGGTTAAAAGAAGACTACTTATTTTTTAAATTAACCCTTATTTGTCATTACAACAGATAGTACATAATAAACTATATACTGATTGTTTACCTATTTTTGAACAGGTAAATGAAAAATAATCATATTTCGCTCTTTCCTCTCTTCCCTCCCAGGAGTCCCATATACGCCTTCTATTAGAATACTCTCCTAAATCAATGGTTTTCTAAATGTAGATTTTAAGCCTTATATTCTTTTACAGTTGACGTTAGATCTGTTTGTTCTCTATGACAGTCCAGGGAGGTCTCTGGAGAAGTCATGGGATTCGCTGCAGCTTGCTTTCAAATAGCTGTATTACTTCCTCAGGGCTGATTTCCATTCTTACTCTCGTCCTCCGATTGTTTTAGGTTCAGTGAAAGAATGGACTGCTTCATACACATGATTTTTCTAATAGGCACAATAGTAAAGAGGGAGAAGATAAGAAGGTGTGTACATGTGATATAGTAACATTGTGTTCACAGTGTTAGCCGATTTTTCTTAAAAATATTGAAAGTTTATAGTATGCAAGGTAGTCTTGAGATTTTTGAATTAATTTTAGGCGTATTAAAACACACAACGAAACTTTGTGATATACATGTACACACATATTAGCCTTTTCATCTCATTATAAAATTAATACATACTGTGTGTAGGGAGAAAAATACAGGCACAGAAATCCTCTGAGAGAAAATATAAATGCGGAAGTAAATGCCTTTAAATGTTAGCTCAACTAATTAGCATATTCTTCTCTAAACTGAGCTAAAATGAAAAGTGTGTAATTCCAACTTGGCGTTGAAGCATGAATAGAATAAAAATGACCATCTTGGGTTGAGAAACTGATCTAACACTGATCTGTTCAGGGAGATGATACAATCCAGCAGGCAGGATGGATATTGCAGGGACATATACTTCAGGCTTGTGTTTGTATGTTTCTAATCCTGACTCTCTGTGGGTACCTCCTGGATTCTAACTCACCCATGGCAACCTGTTAGTCACCCATTTTCATGGCTGCAGTTTTAGAAAAGACAAAAAAGCTCATGTCTGTTTGTATCTCTAGCATACACCTGCTTCCAGAAGTGACATTTGAAGAGAGTAGAGACACACTATAAGGCACAAATAACATGTTTAAAAAAAAAAGTTAGCTTAAGTATATTTTTCTTGGATCGTACCTAAACATACGTATCCATTCTATGTGACTGTTAAAAATCAGGAACAATATAAAATGGACAGTCAAAGCCAATTGAAAAATCAATGTCAAGTAATAAAATTGACTCCGAAACAGAAGTCTAGGGACTAAGAAATGGCTTAGCAGTTGGAATACATACATTGTTCTTGCAGAGGACCTGAGTTTGGTTCTGAGCACACACATCAGGCAGTTCGCATCTGCCTGGAACTACAGCTCCTGTTTCCTTCTTCTGGCCTCTGCAATCACCTGTACACGTGTGCACAAAGGTAACACACACGCACTTAGAAATAAAAATTTAAATGTTTACAAAATGTTTACATGTTTACAAAATGACCAAATATTTATAACTATGTAGATGAAAATAAAGATAACTTTGCCTTGTTTTGAACATAATCATTAATTTTGTGTTTAGATATTGTTTCCCTTATAAACTCATTATAAATTATAAATACCTTTTATAATTGCTTTCTATTTATTCTATACTTAAGTAGATTTCACAGATGTGCTATGAATAAATAAACCTTATCTATGACAATAAATATATAAATACCAATCATCTTTATCAAACTTCTATTAAGAATGCCTGAGCATACCCATGACTATCTCTTCTTTCTTTTTCCCTTCCTTCCTTCCTTCCTTCCTTCCTTCCTTCCCTCCTTCCATCCTCTTTCTTTCTTTCTTTCTTTCTTTCTTTCTTTCTTTCTTTCTTTCTTTCTTTCTTTCTTTCTTTCTTTCTTTCTCTTTCTTCTTTCCATCTTTTCCTGTTTGGAAACTAAGCCCTCTTGAAAAAGACTGCAAGATTATAAATTTCCATTCCAATACTTCCCTGCCTCCTTCCAATCAAAATATTGCTTCTGACTCTACCAGCCAAGGTACACACTTGGGCTTGGGTATCCAGTTCTCAATGTCATTTAGTGGCTCCCTGTTTCATGTTAACCAGTACTGGGCACTGTGCCTACTACTGTGGATATACATGTTCTGTTACTTTTTATAGCAACAGGTTACACTAAGACACTGGCCTTTGGTACTTAGCTTCAATCCAGCATTGTTGGATGCAACCAATCATGGAGAAGTAATTGGTTAAAAAACAAAACAAAATTAATAATACGGTAAAAATGAATAAAAAGAATTCTCTGTGATAGTTATTTATATAGTAACCATTCTGTTTAGGTATACAAATTTCTTGACATTATTTAAAGATATACACAAATAGTATATTTTCTATAAGAAATTTGAGGGTCTTGTTATTTTGACACCCACATGAGTAGATACCTAAAGACACAGTATTACACACACTTTTTAAAATCAATGTTGTTTCAAGATCATATAACCCGTGGATGGCAGAAAAGGATTCCTACTCCAGTCTACCAGACTTTGAAGTCCATGTTTATAACTATCACTCCAAGCTTTGTCCATATGCTGGAATCACTTCGGTAATTCATCTTTCAAGATATCTGTGCATATCTCTGTACTCTGGCCAGGGTGTTTGGCTGTTGCTCAGACTGAGCACAGAACTAGACCACGGCAAATATGAACAGTGCGGTTAGCTTCCAACTTTGTAACTAACAAAGGAGATCAAGATAAAAGCCTTAAAATCTCTCAATTTTTCTGTTGATCACAATTTGCAAACTATATGTAAATGAGAAGAGCCCTCTTCTTGCCTGAGAATTCCATGTTTTTTGTAACATTCTTGAAAAATATTATTTTAAAATCATTGACTTTCTTAGGAATAGAAAAGCAATTCTTTTATACAACATTATGTATACTGTTTCAAAAAATGTTATTTAGGGGTGATATTTATTTGATATTTTTCTGCTCCCCAAAAGAGGTCAAGGTGCATTAAATATAATATTTTGTTATTTAATGATTTGCCTAGTTTACATAAAAGGTAGGACAAGCAAGGCTAATCTAAATATACCTCTAGACATTGAAATGCATTATTGTTTATAACAAAAGTGATAGAAATAGACATTCTAAATTTAGCAAAATTGAATGCATCATCATTGGTTAGAGACTGCAAAATTGTAGAAAAACATCTCAAATTTAAATATTGCAGTGTAAAATATTGGGTGCCTTTCCTTCACGTCTTCTTTGCAGAGTGATTGAGAAGGTAAGGATGCTGCTGAGTATATGCAATGTGAGAGAACATTGCCCATAGGCCACACATTGAGACTATAGTAATGATGCTAGCTAATATTTCCTGAGCTCCCACTGTGTGCTCAGCTTATACGGATTTCCTTAACTCTAATTCTCACTGCAACTCAAGAGGTGTAATTGCAAATATTACTGTATTTTAAATGAGGGATTTAAAAAGTAAATCCATAAAGACTAAAATAAGAATTAATGAAATAAGGTGGGGCCATAAATAGCAAAGTTGGCTGTTGAGATGGCACAGCAGGTAAAGGTGCTTGCCACCAAAGCTCGTGACCTGAGTTCTGTCCTTGGAATCCACACAGAGAGAGAAGAAAATGGACTACTACAACTTGCCTTCTGACCTCATACACAGGAGCACGCAAGTGTGAACACATACACATACACATACACACTAACCTAAATAAATGTAAAATCTTCAAGTAGTGAAAATAGAAAATAGTAAAAAAGAGATACCAAAGTACAAAATAATTTATGATTTTTTTGTTTTGTTTTGTTTTTGTTTGTTGCTGTTGAATTGTAGTTATTAAGGAAAACCGTACATGTATTATGATATGTTTGTATATATATCTATATAGATATATATAGACATAGATATAGATATCACAATATATATAAATAAGGCATATATATATTTATATGTATGATATATAAATGCATATATATGATGATTAAGATAACAAGCATCTTCTAAACTTACCAAAAATGAAAATAAACAAGTTATAATTGTGGAAATCCACAAAAGATTAATCTTAAGCATCTAATCAAAAAAATCTCAGCAGGCTAAAAAGGAAGTGACAAGAGGAAGTTGGTAGTGGTACTCACAATTTCTTTGAGGATCATTTATACTTTTTATAAATCAGTAGAGTTTGAACGGGTAATAACTTTTAAATTACTATGTTGAGGAAGACATAGCGTTGAGTGACTTTGGGAGTTTCAGTAATACAAGACAACAATAAGAGACAGTGAGTCTAAGATGAAAGGAAGAGAAACTAATGTGATAGGTAATGACAAAGATCTAAGCATGTTTTCTGCAGCCCCATTTTCAAGTAAAATTATAAATTATGTATGGTAAATTAAATGGGGATCACCATATCTACAAGGAGCTTATAGCCCAACCAGGAAATGTGAGACACAGACACAATAATGCAATGCTATGTATCCTCTTCCCCACAGAGACATACTGTGTATGTTTTATTGCTTCATTTTCTAAGACCACATGTTCTATGAGTTGTGAGTTTTTCTCACCATTTCTCTAGAGAAGGAACACAGGAGATAAACAATATTTACAACATATCTATACTAAAGGCAGAGTTTGGTAAACAGCTTAGCACTGTAGGTATCATAGCCAAGAGTTGGGGGCTATGGGATGGTATAAACTAAACAAATGAACGTGGTGAGGGGGAAGATAAGCTATGCAAGCCATCCTCCTCATCCCATAATCAAATACAACTCACCGTTGGGAAAAATGTCTATTTCACTCCTTACTGTGAAACTGACATGTGTTCTGTAGCTAAAATATTTGGAAGATGGCTGAAGTTCACCCTTATCTATCCTTTCTCATAACCCATTTCCTTAATATATGACATTAAGATTTATGATTCCAGAAGATAAAATGCTAACATTTAAGAACTTTAAAGTATTTTAAATAGTTGAGACAGTTTACCAAAGAATAATAGAAAGTTAACATTCATTTTTTCATATACATGTATATAAGCCTTTGATTTTCAGCAAAATGCATAAAGACGAAGATCATTACCAAAATATGATGAGAACAATATGTATTTTTCTAAGATGGGAATGTATTTGACACATGTTTCCAAAGAAAGTGAATAGATCATACATAGATCCTATTTTAATTTATTTTAATTTCTTAGAATTTAAACTGTTAACACAACCTTCAAAAAGATTATAATTTGCCTAATTATAACTTTCTTTTCCATATTTAATTATGCTTCATTCCAAAGAATAAGCATGGTGGTTCCTACAATTAGCTTCATTTTATGATTGGTACATTACATAGAATCACTGAAGCAGAAGTTGTGTGAACAGAGGTGAAAGTGGAGAGAAACCCCAGAGTATACATCCTTCTCCAGGCATAGCAGTTACTATTTTATCTTTATAAAATGATGCCAACATTTCATTAATATTCTTCTTTATAAGCACAATAGGAAACCCTGGGTATTTGATGTACTCTACATCTAAACTATGTAGTAACGAAGTGTATAATTCACTTGACTTCTCAGAGTGACAACTTGAATTTCCTTAATATATAGTTACTTTCTATGAAATTAAACAATTAATAAGCCAGCAGCTATGTGACTCATTAATTATTCATATTTACCATACCAATGGGCATTAATCAATTATAAAGAGATACAGAAATTAAGACCAAGAGAAAAAGCCAACCCTAGACTTTTAATATTGAAGCTCTGCTAAGCCAGTTTCTTCAAACATATTTGATTTGTATAATAACATCAATATGCACAGCTGTGCTTGCTGCTTAAGTTTCCAACAAAATAACCAGTTTGTGAGTATACACATGCTGTCAGCCAGTAACAAGCAATACTCATCACAATTCTGTAGTCTTTGACTTAAAGGGCTTATTAGGGTTCTTTCAAATGATTGTACCTTATCAAATATTTAGTATTCAGTCTCCAAGCTTTCCAAAGAATTTGAAGCACACTGTAAAGCATCTTTAGAATTCTTTCATAGTTTGAATACCAATAACTTCACACTAAAACATAAAATTATAATGATCCCTGAAGCAAAACATCTACCTGGAAAATAGCCCAAGTCCATCAGATGTGACACTGTGTCACTAACAGGGACACAGATTCACTGACAAGCTTGGAGCCTGGAATTATTGAATGAGAAGTTTATCCCAAACACAGAAGGTTTCCAGATTGTGAAAATACCTATTCAATTATTTTTTTAAATCACTCATAGAAAGAGCTACATTTCCTAGGCTGCAAGTGAAAAGCAAGAAAATAATAAGAATCTATTGGTGTCAAATAGGAACTTAAATGGGAGGATGAAATTAACCACAGTACAGAAATTGAAATAGCCATTTACTTATAGCTGTCAATCAAATGTTACTGTCAGGTGTTACCTGGAAATAGGGTTGAAACGGTTCCTCAATTGATGCTCTTCAGAAATAACGAGCTTGTTTCTCAACCCCCAAGAACAGAGAAGGGTCATTGACAAGTATCATTGAGTATCCCATCTCATTGTTCGAAGCTGGGAGAAATGGGGAAGCTAGGTCTATAGTATGAGAAATTAAAAACAAATGTGTTCTATTTTTTCCTGGATCTTTAGTTATGAGTAGTTTTCTTTTCTGTGCCCTTGAGCATTCATAAGAGAGAGGCACCTATTCCTTGAACTCATATTATATGTGGTTAGCTCAATAAAATAACCAAAAATGTATCTAAAATATCCCAGAGAGGATGAGAAACTTTTTTCTATTTGAATTTGGTGGGAACACTACTGGTACTCAGAAAATCTGTAACTCCAAAGGTCTTTTTTCAGCAAGCAGAAGATTGTAAAACCCTGAAAACTCATGTCCTTTCCTTGGCTAGATTGATCCTGTATTACTAAATCAGTACACAATGAACCTTCAGGGTTCCTCTGTCACATCAGCCCTATGCTGAGCATGGTGGCGAATGCAGACAACACGCTGCTTTATTGTAAAGAGCCTGCAATTAATAGATACATTTCTATTAGTGCAAAGTGTTCTATGAAAAGGATTGATTATCCCTTTCATATATATGTGTGTGTGTGTGTGTGTGTGTGTGTGTGTGTATTTTTCATATATATATTTTGTAAATATATATGTATGTATGTATACATATAGATGTATGTATGTATATATATATATTTCATATATATACATTTTGTGTATATATGTGTGTGTATACATATATATGTATGTATGTGTGTATATATATATTTCATATATTTTTTTCATATATACATTGCATATATGTGCAATATAATTGCTATATAAAAGTTCTCATGAAATGAAGACAAAGTGGGTTTCACCAATGACCACTGGAGTGGACAGACCTTGTTAGGATGGCAGAATCGCTAACCAAGACCACCTGAAGCAGTTGAACCTTCCATTTAGTAGAGGTGCCTCTTGTGAGATTTACATACACATTAAAGTTTGAGAGTTTCTGTCTTACACATTTTTGTAGGAAAGCTGATAGTTAAATCAGCTAGTATCCTATATAGTAGGACAAGAGACAAAAAACAAGGAATTTTAGGCAAGTAATTGAAAGGAAAAAAGAATATAAAAGAAAAGAAAAAACAGAAAGAAACAACAAAGTAGTCTCAGAGGATCTGAGATGAGTTCTGGGTGGAGTTCAGCTTGCCAGTTGAAATAGAGAGGAAAATTCATTCAATGTGGGGCAAAGATCCATCTTGAAATATAGAAGGGGATTGAAAAAGAAAGTGCCTGAAAATTAGATCCAAGGATCTTGTGAATGGAAGGGTGCTTTGTCGTAAATGTAAGTCCCTGCTGAGATTATTTTTCCTCTTCAGGATTGAAAAATTCACCCTGTAGCTCCTGTGAGCAATGATGTTAGTCCCTCAGTAGTGTCTCTCTGCAGTTTGACCTTGGTAAAAGAACCTTTGTCCAATGCTTGACTGTTGCATTCTGCATCTGCTCCCATCAGCTGCTGAGCGAAACCTCTCTGATGATACTTGGGCGAGGCATTGAACTGTGAGCGTCTGAGGGACTTGGAGGACATAGGAGAACACGCTCCATGGAATAAATTAACCAGGACTCATAGGAGTTCACAGAGGCTGAAATGGCAGACATGGAGCTGCATGGGTCTGTGCTGTGTCCCCTACACATATCTTAAGGTTGTCTGTGTTGGTGTTCTTATAGAACTCTTAAAAGTTGAAGGGGGGGAGAAGGTGTCTCTGACACTTTTATCTGCCCTTGGGACCCTCTTCCTCATACTTAGTGGCCTCATCCAACCTTGATGTAGGGGTTTGTAACAGCCTTGTTTCCATCTTGTTAAGCACTGATGATCATTAACCCTGGGAGGCTTGTTCTTTTCTGAGGGGAAGCAGGGCGGAGGTGGGGAATGTATCTGGGGAAGATGGAAGATGGGGGTGAGGTTGGGAGAAGTGGAGGAAGGGAAGGCTGGGGTGAGGATATACTATACAAGAGAAGAATATATAGACTATATATATATATATAATTATATTTATATATATTATATATATTTATCTCTCTCTATATATATATACATATATATATATGTATATATATATATTATAATGTATTGGTCCTAAGAAGCTCAGACCTGCTTCCTGGAAGTGGCTGACAGCCCATGCCTGTTTTAGGCAAGGTTACTGTAGAGGAGCCTCCAATTAGACCTGAAGAAGAAGCAACCACTCTAAGTCAGAGTTCCCCATGACAATCTCCCTTGGGAGCTCAGGTGCATCTTTTTTAAACTTCCTTCTGAAATTTACAGAACACGCAACATTCTTATTGCCGTCTGAAGTACTAACAGGGTTAATAAAATAATTTCCTTGTACATACATTTTTATCATCCTTTTGAACTGTAATCTACAACACTTCCCTGAATAAATAATAGTTGCTTGTCAATATAAGCAGGAAATCCAGGAACAGTTGGCCACTTGTGCATTTGGCATCCTTTTCAACATCAGGTACCAGGCGGTAAAGCGCAAGAATTTTAGCTGAGGTCTCAGCCACTAGATGCCGCTGATGTGTCTAGAGGCCTAGGAAGTGAATTCTACAGAACTATAAAGGCTTACATCTTGGAAAATAAAATGCTGTTACTATGGTGACCAGCTGAGATTATGGATAATGAGAGTACCATGTTTTCCACTCTCTAAGGAGCTATTGTTCTCCACATATTGCTCTATGCTGAACATTACTGACCTTCAAAATGTATCAAAATCATTGGTTCTTTTCTTTCTAAAATAAAGGATATTTCATTCAGTACCTTTGTGTGAGTGAGCAGCTGTGCACATCAGTTAATCACATACTCAAACAAACACATACATAATATGGAAAGAATCTATTATTCAATATAATTTTCATATGTAGATACAAGAAAAATGATCGGTGTTCTCAAGACTACATGATATCATAGTTTCTACAACTTTATATGATTTTATATTCTTTAAATTTCCCCTCTATCAAGATAAGGGAAATCAAGATATCAGCTCAAAGCATACCCTCTCTATCATAGCATTAAATATCTAGCATTAAATATCTAGGATCAGCTGTAGACAAACACATGTTTTCCTTGAAAAGGGGATACAAGAGTTTACGATTCTAGTTATGGAAAAATTATGAAATATATACCAGTTAGTGTTTCTAAAGCTAGAAGTAGAGACAAAAAGCTGTAGAGAAACAAATGTTTTATATAAAACAATTTAGAATGCATTGAAAGACAATCAAAGGACAAATTAGATTATAATGTTTACTAATTAGCTGTTGATTTTACTAAATATTTAATTATTATGTTCATAAGAAATCTATGAAATTAAGATTCATATTTTCACATGGTTTGGAAAATTCAATATAAAGAAAATGTTCAATGGGTCGTGATGTTTTATAAGACCATCTAGCCAAAGAATTATCCCCCCACCCCCAAATAATTGCTTGAACTTGTTTAGCCTAAGGAAAAAAAATTAATTAATACTCCTCAAAATTCAAGCCAGGGAAGAATTAATGACCAGATTTTTCACGTCAAAAGACTTTATATAATAACTAATGAGTTGAAAGAGTAATAAATATGTCAGCTCTCATAATACGTGATGGGTTTTCATTATTCTGTAACACTGTGCCCAGTCATTCCTTTCAAAAACTATCATGATCTCCTTAAACCTACAGTGAATTTGATATTTCATCTCCTCAGGCTTCATCTACAGTGGCATTAAGTGGGCCACAAAAAATCATAAAAGGATGCATAGTTTGTTCGTTTTTAACTCTAGTTACATTTCAAAAAACAAAATGGAATGTGGAGCTCACAAAAATTTCTGAATATAAATGTCAAAGACATTGTTAAAATGCTAGATTTTAAAATGTATTAATATTGTGTGTGCATGTGTATTCGTGCATGATATGTAAACAGGCATGCAAACATGTCAGAGCACAAATCTGTGCTACCCAGACAACTGTGTAGAGTTGTATCTCTCCTTCCACTTTCAGGCATGTCCCAGGGATCAAACTCCTATCAACAGGATTGCATAGAAAGCACATTTACCTGCAGAGTTACCTTGCCAATCACTATATGATACTAGACATTTATTTGTTACTATTTTTCCAAGTACAAGAAGTTTTTAAAGTGCACATTTGTGGACACCCCAGCTCACTGGCATGCTGCTGAGAATGAAATGAAGACATTAAGAGACAGTTTTAAACCCCATGGTGTGTTGTACTCTAATTCCTAGGACTGGAGTCACAAAACTAGGCTGCTTTCTAAAGTCAAAACGTATTGTTCCAGACTGCTGTTGCATAGAAGGCTGATAGCAAGGGTCAAGAAGACCATGCTTTCTCTGAATTCTTTCTGGGAATCTTTATTCTCGCTCAGTGCTGGAAAATTTCAGGCAATCTTGGACCCATCTTGGGTTGCAGCTATGAAACTCAACTCTGACTTCCTCAGACATGTTCTTTTATGGTCCCATCTTCACATAGAGATCTTCTTGTTAAGATGCCAATAACAGTTTATTGGAGATCTTTATCCTCTCCTCTTAGCTAATTACATATGCAAATAGAAAAATTTCCAGAAAGATCATAATTTGAGAAACTTGATAATTGGGAGATCTGGTAGAGATCCTGGTAGAGAGGCACTAATTCATAACACACCCAAAAATGACAGGAAGTGCTTGACAGAGCATTGCACCTTGTAAGTCACTCCACTTTCCGTCTCTTTTGATTTATAGGAGAATGTGCAATTAAAGTAGATATTAACTGTGTGATTCTGCCCTGTCCGGGTAAAATGAAACTGAGAGATAGGATAGACTAGTGACCCAAAGAATATAGAGGTTTTTCTCATGGTCTCCTAACAATTACTTGTTTTAGGACACAAAGGTACCTAGCTTACACAATGACAAGAGTCATTTTCCATAGGTCATTGGAAACTGCACAATTACTGTGCATATTTTGTCATGGGTATTATGGACAATTGCTTTTGGAAAATGTCTAATTTTAATAATCCCAGCTTGTTATTTCACTAAGAAAAAGATGTGAAAACGTACTATTTTCTTATGCTTTATACAGCTACATGAATGAGAAAATGAAAAGAAGTTTGTGGGTTCATAAGTCTTTAGATTAAATGTAAAAATCTCTAGTGCATTATATTACATCGAGGGTTTAATTGTGCTTAACCAATGAAACTGTTTCAAATGCTTAACACATGTTCTCATTAGATTCTCTTCCAAAACTAAAAACTTCCAAAGTTTCAAAAGATTTTTAATAAAGTTTCAAGAAGATTGAAAAAAAAAATCTCAACAATTAATCCATTCATGTTGTAGAAGTTTATCTTTATTTGTTCTTAAAATATTGTTTTATGCACTTTTGGGTGAGGGGCTACCCTAGGTCTTGGTGTTTTGTATTGTTTCTAGGTGTAGGATTAATGTGCAGAAGGTTTGATTGTTCATGATCTGCATATGATATCAGAACACCTGAGGGGTTCTGAATCAATAAAAAACACCTGAGCTCAGATGTTCTACTGTTCAGGATGGCCTTGACCGTAATGGTGGTTCCCTCTGCTGAGGTCTAGAAGGATTTGCTCCAATGAATATGCCTCTGTGTCTTCTATGCTGAACGCCACAGCAGTGTACTATCACACATTCATCCTCTTGTCTTCATGCATAAAAACCTGAAAAATTCTAGGCATCACATAAGAATTGTTGTAAGAATTACATAGCCCCCTGAACTCCCAGTGAAATTAGGCTACAGTGATAGACTGAATCCAAAGGATAATCTATCAAGTTTGCTCAGATCCTTCTTGAAAAAACAGTGTCCCTTGCATTAGAATTTAAAGAGAAATTCAAAGGATATTTAAAATGTATATTTTGTAAATTACATATTGATTAGCTCTCCCAATATGAGAGTTAACATAATTCTCTTTTGGTTTTCAAGGGAAGCACTGAATTGACATTGTGTTGATATGAGGAAAGAACTTTGCAGCCATATTTCTAGCAGCCTCTTGGCAAGATCCCAACATCTTTCTGAATCATGAATTAAACATATTCAACATGGATGCTCTCACCTTCATTTTCTTCTTTTACTTATTTGTATGGTATCAATTTATCTGAATTCTATCATCTTTTTCTTCAAATAGGCTCACACACAGTGTATCCTTCTCTCCCTACAGCATTCCCTTCATAAGACTACTCATCTGCTGTTCAATTTAACTCCATAATAATTTTCTATCTATTCCTAATCTTCTATTTAATTTTTTCCACTCCCATAACTTCTCCCAGATTCTCCCACTTCCACACTGACTCAAATCTTGTGCTTTCTCTCATTAGGATATAAACAGACATCTAAAAATAACAATAATAAATTAAGATAGATAAATTAAATCAAACAAAACAGACTAGGACAAAATAAACAAACAGAAGAAACAGAGCCAAAGAAAAAGCTCAGGAAACACACATATAGAGACATATTTGCTCACACAGAAATCCCATATAAACACGAAACCAGAAACCATAATATGACCTGTACGGGACAGGGGGGGGTTTGAAAATGCATTAGATACAAAGAAACTCCAAAATAGCTACTAAGTTCATTTTTCATTGGCCATCTACTGCTGTGCAGCTTGGCCTTAATTGTGGTTTGTAAACATAGTGAGACTCTGATGGGCAAAACATATTTTGCATTTGTGTATGGTTATCAATGGGAGATGGCTTCTGAGTTAGGGGTGTGGGCTTGTGTCCACTTGCTTGTGTCCAGTGCTGTGCCCAGACATGTGCAGGTCCTATGCCCACTGCATCTGTGAGTTCATATGCACACCAGTTCTGCTCTATTTGGGGCTTTGTTTCCTCATTATCCTCCATCTCCCTCTGACTCTTAAAATCTTTCTCCCTCCTCATCTGCAGGGTTTCTTGAGCCTCGAGGGAAAAGAATTGATTGAAACATCCCATTTAGGATTGAGTCTTCCAAGGCCTATCGGTCACTGCACATTGTCCAATTATGGGTCTCTGTATTAGTTCCTATCTATTGCAAGGAAAAGCTTCTCTGATGATGGTTCAATGAGACACTGATCTGTGGATGTAATAGAATGCCTTTAGCAGTCATTTTATTGCTATGTTCCTTTTGCAGAGCAGTGGTATTTGTTTTTCTCCTCAGTCCCTGGCAAGTCTAGTCTTGGATTCTTGACCACCTGAGCAGTGTCAGGGCGGGGTTCCATCTAATGGAGTGAGCCTTAAATCCAATCAGATATCGGTTGGTTAGTCCCATAAGCTTTGTGCCATTAATGCAATAGCACATCTTGCATGTAGGTCACCATTGTTTACCTTTCTTTTTTGGTAGCATGAAGAGTACCTTCCTGAACTGTGAACACTAGTTCATAGGTTGAAGGCTCTAGGTAGGCACCCGCTTAATTGCTCAATTCTCCATATTTAATGCATTGTGTAGGGGTTGTATTTGGCAATAGGGCCTTACCATCAGTGTGTGGAGAGCACCCAATACCCTTGGTAATAGCATAAGTTGTTTGGGGGTCCCATAGGGCCCCTTTGGTGAACAATGAGATTGGATGTAACCCATTCCTGGAGCTGGAGGCTTAATTTGGTATTGTGAGGTGTCCAGGCAGGGCACCATCCTTCTCATTGCTTGGCAATTCCTTTCACATCACCTACATATAGTTGAACAAATATTTATATATTTTAGGAATCTTCTATTAATTATAATTAATAATTATATCTGTAATTAGGTTGTATTGAATTAAGTTGAAGCTATATCAGGTTGCCATATAACACCTCAAACGGTCCTTAGTTTTACCTGTCCCTATTCTTTTACAGATGTTAGTTTCATCACATCTTAGAACATTGGCCTTCTAAATCATCACCCCAATTGCACATCCAGCATAGGTATCCATTGAACTACAAATGTAATCATGATATCCCCTTAAACATATCTTCTTTTATGATAAAGCCTTTTGTCTTGTGTTTTAAAGTCCTCCATAAAACTGCTCCATTTCCTTTCCTTGTCTTCCTAATGCTTTCATATCCAGAGCAAGCTTTCTAAACCAGTGATTTCAGTTAACCTGAGAGTCTTCAGACCTGACGCCACATGTTCTAGCATTTCAGCAAGATTACCTCTATCTCACAGTCAACCTAATTTTTCACTTTGATAATCACTACTTTTATTAATTATATGAAATGAAACCAATGGAATTGATTTATTTCAATTAAATTATATACTTCCAAATCCTTCAAAATCCACACTCATAATATATCACAGATATATTAAAAGAGATATAATCTTTACAAAAATCCCATAAATGGAGTGATTATTTGCATATTTAATACTTTCATTGTTAATAGACAAAAAGAATGAATGCAGATTTTAATATTTTAAGAACTATCTAATATGAGATAAATTACAAGAGATTCATAATAAATTTCTATGAAGTCTTCTACATCAGAACTTCTTAAGTACTATAGTAGATAATACAATGTGTTGGCTCAAAGAACTCCATGTCCATTAACTCACATTATACTTTTGTACTTAATATGCCTAATATGATCATATACCAAATGCATGCTTAATGTGAAGCAAAAGCAATCTTCACTTACATACAGTTAATACATTTTACAGATTGTCTTCGGAATATGCAAAATTATTGCTATACTAAAATATTTTACAATGAAAGCTAAATATATAGATGAAATAGTCTGCCGCATTTATTTTCCTTTTATTATTATTCTTTTGAATCAATGATAATATTACATTTTGGTTTTTGTAATGTTAGACTCCTTAAAGAAGTTTGTCAATTAAAGATGATTGATTGCTTTGTACGTAATTTTACTTGATGAAATTACATTAACATACAAAGATGCTTTACTTTTTGGTCATTTTGACATGACCTTATACAAATATCTGTGAAAATTCATTGAGAATAGTAATCAAGACATCATATACACGTACTTAAGCGTACTATGCCCTAACGAAAAATAGTGGTAATGCTTTATTGTTTTCAAATGACATGCAACATATATTGTGTTTTGATGAAATCTACCCACCATTCTCACCCTCCCCTATTTCCCGTTGCTCTTTTGCTTCCTCTCTTCAGGAGCTGTTTCTTACTTTTAACCCACCTTGCTGCCTGTGTGTGCCAGGAGGCTGGCCCATGTTCTGCAGTACAGGTAGCTTCTCATCTCTGTTGCCACATTCCTGAATCAAACTGATTCTTCCCCCTCTTGTGGCCATCAGTTGACATTGGCTCCTCAGCTAGGGCAATTTCACGAGCCCTTCCCCGACCCATGCTGACCTGCTTGATCTTTCTCACAGACCTTACCCATGCAGTCACAGTTGCTGTGAGTTCACGTGTGCAATGACACTGCCACTTCTAGGAAATACTGTTTCACAGCAGGTGTCAACTACTTCTGACTCTTAACAATCTTTCCACTCCTCTTCCAATAAGGTATTTCTAAATGTCCATAACTGACCATGAACTTCAGAATCCAAACAGACCTCGATCTTGCAAATCTCCTGCCTCAGCCTCCTAAGTAACTGAGATTATATACCTTCTCAAAAATGTCTGGCTTCTAAACTATCTTAAAGAATAAAAGTCTCAGGCAGGTAAGAACTCCATATTCAAGGCATCAACATGCAGTGAGGGCCATTTCGAGGCACGATCACATGACAAAAACAAACACAAGAAGACAAAAGGCAGAAAACCCCAGAACTGTGATGTCATTGATCCCGTCAGTGGAAGCCTCATGGTCCAGCCATCTCAAAGATGTCATCTGCCAACACCACTGCCATGAGTGTGGGGAAAGAAACATTCAAATAATAACATTATCTAGAGTCAGATTCCTTTCCAATATACCAAATATGAATTCATGGACTATTTAATAGTGAGAGTATTGTACCTACTTTAAAAAGATTCACTTTATTTTTAATTTTTTGAGAATGTACTTAACTACATCATTTCCCACTTCCCTTTCCTCCCTCCAAACTACTGCCTCACCTCGTCATTCAAATTTACGGCCCCTTTTTCTTTATGTGTCATGGAATTTTCTGCTTTTTAAGGGTAATTGTGTGATCCAAACTTTTGGAAAATTTGGCAACTTAGTGAAATATGCATCGGTATGAAAATCTTCTTCATATATAGCTATTACTTCCTGAAAGCATCATATAAGGAAAAATGACTATGAATTCTGTGTAGCTTGTTCTCTGCTGATATGAAATTCATTAAATATTTAATTAGTATGTGATTTTGTTAGTTACATTAGCTCATTATAAAAATATTGCTAGAATTTGAGAAGTATTGGGAAATGAAAGAGCATATAGTATAACTTCTCATTTTTTAAAAAAAGTGTAAAGTTTTTTAATTGCATATGCTTATGTTTTCATATATAGAAATGAACTATTTAGGTTAAATACAGTATCTGTCAAAAATATTATCCCAATCTCCCAGGAAAGATACTTACAAATTTCATTGTTATAGGATATTTTTTTGTTAAAATGGAAATATTGGGAAAAAAAAGAAAAAAAAATTAAATACACAATGAAACTTATTTTGAAAGTCAAGTGATACTAAAACTTGATACATGTAAGTACTGTTTATTGTTGTCTTCTGTTTGTTTATTGTATTAGTGGGTGCTTTTTGTCCAGAGTATCTCAAATCCATATCAGGCTGATTATTGTCTGAGTTCAAACAGGGAACTTGAAGTTCAGTGTTGAAGTAACACTCCCGTACTAATGAAGGCTGCGCGTATCAGAACCAAAACGGCAATGCAGTTCTATTGGAAAAACAACTTATGCTTCATAGCACTCTATGTCCTCATATCATTTGCTTATTTTTTTTATTTCAGTTTATTTCTGTCTAAAAGAGGTTATTCCTTCAGACATTTACATATTATTTGCAAAAGCTAATTTTAGATAGACTCAGCTAGAATATTCTCAAAGTGAAATAAGACGACACTCTGCTTATGCTTGAAGATCCTCAAGATAATAATAAGAGAATGGATTCCTGCCTCAGAACCTTCATTCCTCGAAATGACTTCTTTTTCAAGAACAGTACCTTCTTTGTCAGTGCCTTATCAAAATATTTGTCTATCAGATTGTGTGTAATTTACCATTTTCTGTGGAAGAACAAGTTTATGCTGCACTAGATAGCTGTCATGTGAGAATTATTGGTTTAAGCTCTGCATTTTTACCTCAGATCAAATATATTAATACTTAAGAAGAAACTAGGGATGTGGTCTCTGATAGACCTGCATACACCACAGTAGAAGATCTAACATTGAAACTACTATTTAAACATTCATTCCCTACCCAGCCTTGTTATTTATAAAGTCAGGAAATTATCAATTGCTGCATACCATCATCACAAAGATTAAAACAATCAATACATGATGAAGGCTGGGTGTACCAGCAAACAAAAGTTCATAGTGTTACTTCTGTCTGTTTAGTTAGGTTTTAACCTCATAGTTCTTCCCAAAACATGACTTTTCAAAGTTATAATCATAACTTAGTTCAATTAATAAATTATCATGTGCTAAATAATTCATTATATCCTCTGATATCTGATCCAATAACATAGTAATATTAGTGAGATGATACATATATTAAGAGTGTATTGTACCTGTCTTTCTGGATGCAACTTAGTTCATCTAACACTAAAAACAAGAACTGGCAAAGCTTTCTTGATAAAGAAATTTATACACACACACACACACAAACACACACACACAAATACTATACAGTGTAAACATATATTAAAACATCTGTTGCTATCCATTAATGTAACATCAGATTTTGTAGAGATTTATTTATTTTTATGTATATAATTGTTTTGCCTGTATGTGTGTATGTGCAGAAGAGGATGTCTGATCCCTTGCATCTGGAGTTAAACAAAGCTGTGAGCTGCCTTATGGGTGCTGGGAACTGAACCCGGTCCAGGTCCTTTAAAAAGCCTCCAGTCTCTCAATTGTTAAGCTGTCTCTCCAGTCCCTATAGTTTTGTTTTTATGTAGCAATGCAAACAAATTTAGTTGAAAAGTCTAGCTTACAGAAGAATTTACAAAACAGACGTAATGCTATCACTTCTTTAAAATATTGACACGAGTCACTCACTATAGAAAGCTTGTTAACACATTTAAATGGGTTGTAAAATGTAACATTGGGAGTTATATTTTTATGGGAAGGAAATCTATTGTTTATCTATCAGGGAAAAAAAGTAATTGCCTTGATTTGGACAAAAGTCAATTCATGGCTCCTAGTTTCCTACAGGCTAATTTCCAACCCTACTAAGATGTAAACCTGCTTCTTCAATAGAAAGTTAATCAAATGTACACACTTCTTTAAAATCAAATATTCACAGATATTCCCATAGACAAGGCTTGGGCCTCCCCTGAAAGACACTCACTAATCTTTCTTGTGTGTTCCCAAATCCTGAGCTAGATAAGCATGGTTTCCATTCCTAATCCTCTGTATCAGTTTCTCAACAAACACATCCAAGATTTCATTTGTTCTAAAGATCATATCACCACCAATTTTGATACTTCATTTGCATTTCTCCTTAAAAGAGTTTCTCATGCATTTGTTTTTTTTTTCTTTTCTTACATGTTCTACAGATACTTTATTCAAATACTGTGCATGCAGCAGTAAATTAAATCATTTGTCCTGAGTGTAATACTGAGTTACTTTCTCTGAATCATCAGGAAAGCACAAGCATCTATATCACTGAATTGTCACAAGGTTTAAATGAAACAACTTGCATAATTTTGGAATGATGTTTTGAACATGATGATCAATGAGTGTTCTTATTTATTTGAAATTACATAGAGAAGTAATAGGCAGGGGTTACTCATTTTTCAGAGTAGTCATCAGGAAGAAATAGGAAAGAGGAAAGGAAAGAAAATGAAGTTTCTAGAAATTAATAATAATGACAGACGTAATGATGACATAAACTTAAGGGACTAGATCAAGATTGTGGTTCAAAAATCATGAGACGATATCAGTTTTATTATATAAATTTTCTTCCTTCAATTAGATGACTTCATGTTCCTTGCTTGCAAGACTTAGTTACAACACACTAAAAAAAGGCATTTTCTTCACAAATAATGCAGAGAGGGACTAGGGAGACTCATCAGCAGGCAAGAATACCTGCTATGAAATCAAATCTTTAACAAATACTCAGGTTTAAGAATAACCAAGTGTGCACAGATGCATCAGTAACACCTGTATTGTGGGAGGCAGAGATTTAAGATCATGGGGCTTAATGGCTGCTAATTCAGTTAAAGATTCTTTCCCAAGCTAATGAGGTGCCACCTGATAGAGCAAATCAACTGATATCCTCTTCTGGCCTCCACATGTTTATAGGTAATGCATACTCACACACACATATATACATTACAAACACATGGAGACAGACACAACACACATATACACACACGTACATATACACTACAAACACAGGGAGACAGACACAAAACACACACACATACACGCACACTCCACAAAACATACAAATACAATTAAATTTAATTAAAACAAATGACGCATATAGAAAAATTATTGGCTATGTATGTGTGTGGACATCACATAAAATGTTAAGTATAGGGTTTGGGAGGTGGCTCAGTTAATAAAATATTTGTCATGCAAACATGAAGACCTGAGTTCATGTCCATAAAAAAAGCAGATGCTGTAATCCCAGTGGTGAAAGTAGGGCAAAGACATCGCCTCATGAAGTTTACTGACTAGCATCCCCACTTCTAACTAAACAGTGAACTGTAGATTCAGTGAGAGACCCTGTCTCAAAAACAAAGTGGAGAACAATAAGGGATGTTGCTTAATATTGACCTCAGGCCTCCTACATGCACACAGATAGAGAGAGAGAAAGAGACAGACAGACAGAAATGGAGAGGAGTAAGACTACATAGGTTATGTTTGATGTTTGTAAATAATTTATTGAATGCAAAATCATTCTGATTTCAGTGTCTTCATTTTGATTTATTGTATTCTTTTGGACAACATGCTTTTACAGTCTCACAGTCAAAGATTATGACAGCTGAAATGACCCAATTTACTGAGTAATGTGTACCTAGCTCCTTGAATGAGAACAGTAAGAAAGAATATGACAAAAGATATCAAAAAGTAACTGATTTCTATGGTACCAAAACAGTCTTGCTTAAATTTGGGTGACATTGAACTGCATTTTCAAAATGAGATATTAACCCTCAGCCTTTCTTTAAAAGTATAAATTTTTTAAAGTTCCATATTGAATATATACATACATGTGTGTGTGTGTGTGTGTGTGTGTGTGTGTGTGTGTGTGTGTGTGTAGAGAGAGAGATGACACTCACACAAACCAAACACTTCTGTTTGCCCTGTAATTCAGAATGTTCAAATATAGAACACATCTCATGTGGGGAAGTAAATGTCTATACCCAAAGCCATTAAATTACTAACAAATAGCCAATATTTTAGCCTTAAATTTAACTGAGTCATATCATACTATGTTTAAACTGTAGTCCTGAAATGTTTTACTATGTAATTAATCTACCAGGATATAGGATTTATGTGATACTATGATTTGAAATTTAAACACAGGTTAGGAAAGATTTTATGCTATATGCTATTAAACCAACCACTTTCTACTTTGGAGAAGAGTTACATGTTAAGGGAAAAAAAAAATCACAAGGCCCTCCCTTAAGTTGGGCCATAAGCATGGCAAATCTTGTAGAGATTATTAAGTTAATGCAGTCAATACTGAAAAAAGAGAAATCACAAGAAATCATACTCAACACATTTACATTTAACCAGAAAAGCTATTGAAACTCTTCCCAGTCCATTGATTAAATCTACATAGAGGGCTCTCGGCACAGACAATATAAACTGAGTAGACGCACAACTTGAAATGAATGGCTGTTCGTAAGCTAAAATAAGGAAACTTGCAGTTGCAACTATGGCTTTACAAACTAAAAAGACATAAAATTGGAATGAAGGTCTCTCTTCCTAATCTTTAAATATAAACTTCTAAGGTTACAATGTTTCAACTCTTTGTCTTTTCTGGGCTTCCCTGGAAACCTTTCCAAAGGCATTGGGAGGCCTACATGAAAAATGCACCACTGTACTTTAAAACTCTTAAGAATATTACCTACTTTGGAGACCAAGTCAGATACAAACTTCCATATATCTGTAGACAGTCCCTTTTAAAACAGCAGACTATGACTCCATACCATCTATTTCTTTGTCCAAGTCATACTAAAAATAAGTCTCTGTATACTGGAAATGTTGAGACATTAACCATAGCAAAGTGAATGAGCACCACTATAATAAAAATTTCTCATCAACTCTTGGTTTACATTGCATTAACATAAAAAATCCATTTAAGCATTAAAATTAATACATCATAAAACAATAGTAATGCTTCATACAAAATATAGTTTTATTTGAATCTCAACTACTCACAATAGCTATGAATATCCCCATTCAAATTGCTATCATGAATATTGTATAAAATGAGAAGAATAAACTAAGAGTAAAATTAGAATACTGCTTTATAAATTATAATATGTCAAGCTAACAAATGGTAGACTTGTCATATTGAGCAACTAAATGTCTAAATGATCATTCAGCACTCATAGTGTAGGAAGAAAAAAACAGTGGCTTTGTTGCCTCTAAAGCAGTTGCTCGATTTTTCATACTGTCATTCTGCTCTATTAGCAAAGCCTAACACAATTAGGTATGAATATGCAGTAATAACATGCAAATTGTTCCCTCACAATTGCCCTAAGGCAGCAGTCTCAGCCTTTCTAAGCTTGATCCCTTCTACATCATTACAGGCTTGGCATAATTCATCAGAATAAAAAATACCTCAGCCTTATTGCAAGTGGCCAGCTAGTAAAATCATCGGTAGCTGTTAACCACTCTCCCTCAATGGGTTTGTTAGCGATGCTGTCCCCAGCTCCCTGCCACTCCTGCACTTGTACATGTTTCCCTTGGGTAATGTTAGACACTACATTTGAGCCTGCCAGAACAATTAACCCTACTGTTAATTAGAATGAAATGTCAGGCGCACAGATGGTACAAGCTGGCATCCTGCCATCCCTCCAACTGCTGCTGAACGCAGCTACCCTACTGCTGACAGCTGTTCAGCCATGTCCCAAACCCACAGATGTCAAAACTGTCCAGCTGAGGGAGGTCACAGAAAGCAAAGAGGAGGGGTTTCCCATCCCAGTGGTGATGATGACTGTTTTAGCGCTGTGTATCTATTGCCTGTTGTCATACTGTACCCATCAACAGGAAGTCTGCGAGCAGAAAGACACAAATTTAAAATAATGATGCTAATAATCATAACACAAATAAACACAACATGGTTGTAATTCCAGAAAATCATGAAGGCAGCTAGCAGCAAACAAAATCACTGAACTTTTCCACGAGGGTGTCCATAACTTGAGCAGCATATTTTAATGTGCGGTTTCAAAGAAAAAAGAAATCTCTTCACAGTCCCAAACCAGGTCATTAAAAAGCCAGAAAACACCATCTATCTAATCTATAGACAAATTATTCACTTTGTTTTCAGAAACCATACCTACCTAGAAATGAAATGACTACTTCTCCTGATATCTTTCACTGTTCATAATTTATGAATGTAATTTATGAGATGATAATTTGTTTCCCTCTCTCCTTATACACATATGCACAATCATTAAAGCAAGATAACAGAGCATCATTCATGAAAAATGTCGAAAACTAAAGTCTGATTAGAAAAGAAGTCACAACTGAATAGCATTTGCGTTAGAAAGTAGCTGCAAAATTCTGACCTGAGTGTTGTGTGAACCTTGTGGCTAAACAAACAAACAAAAATAATGATCTCATTTGAATTAGTCGGAAATGCAAGCTATTTCTAAACCCAAATGGACTCAGCTATAAACCTCTATTACTTATTATTTACTTGTGAAAACAATTTTGCATGATTATTATTAAACATGGAAAGTATAGAAGTGTGAAAGTAATCCCTTTCCAATTATGCCTTTTACTCATTCTCTTACAATTGTGACTGCAGGAGGCTATTATAGCCTAAATGCCACAGGAAATATGCCATAAAATTTAAAGTTCATGCCCCTGCTATTTCTACTCCAATCCAACATCATGTATTGATAAATTATTCATTCAGTGTTATATACATATGCACACATGCAATAGTACAATCTAAAAAGTCCTTCAAATATTCAAAATGAGTTTCAAAATCACACACATACTAACCATTAGCTAGGCCAACTGATAAATAGATAAAACAACAGTGAGTTTCTGTCATATATAGCCAAAATTAACTAATAAGAAGAGGAAATTTCACTGGACAGCTATGGAATGGTTTGCAGTAAATTTCTCTAAAAGCTGAACTGACATTAAAGGTGGAAGCAGAGGAAGACATTGAGGTGAATCAGCTCATATTACTTCTGGGAATGAAATCCGGTTGTCCTAGATTGGGCTGCTATCTCAAGCTTAATACGTGAGTATAATTTAATGGTTCCAATGAGATAGAGACAAATATTTAGATTACTATTACCAGAAAATACATGAGAGGAGTCTGTCAATGACATACAAGTGAGAAATGACCACCATACTTTGAAGTCACTACTGAAAGAGTCCATGAACGATTGAATTCAAGTTTGTTTATAATTACAGAGATGCGTACAAGTCAGGAGATGAGTGAATGGTGAAGACAGGAGACTGAGAATAAATCAGGTGTTACCTGAAGTGATAATTGGCTTCTCTGAGAGTTGAAAACCTCACTAGGATAAGCCAATATCATTAATAGTCATTACTACTACTAATTTCTGTAGCATTTTAGTTTATTACAAGGTGAGTCTTCTTTGAATCTTACAACTGTCCTGAGAATTACATGTTATAAACATTGAGTGACCTTGGCCAGCTATTCTTGGCCTAATTGATGAGCTTAGGGTTCAGTGACAGACACTGAAATAAAATAAAAATGGACATAGAAAATAAAAATGGAGATTCTTTCTTCTGTGAACTCAACATTAATCTTTGGCATCCACATGCATACACACATATGCATGTGCACCTGCACACACACGTATGTGGCACATACACAGTATACGTGCAGAGTACTACATATACCCACATACAGGCATGTTATATTTAAAGTTAAGATGTTGTTGCCAACATGAAAGAATTTGGTATTTGTTACACAGAGGTGTACATTTGGAAGGCTGATATTTTTCCTTCAGCTGATAATGTTTTATTTATCCTTAGTAGTGATGCAAATAAAATCTTTTAAACATCCTTTTCTATTTCATCCTTTTACTGCAATAATAATAATAATAATAATAATAATAATAATAATAATAATACTTAAACAACCAACTAATAAATAACAGGTCCAAATAAAGAAACCAAGAGTAGTGATGAAAAAGATGAAATAGGTCCCTGTCCTCCAGAAAATCAGAATACAATACAGGAAGACAAACAGGATAATAATAGAACAAGAGCCTGTGCTTGCGAAGACAGAGTCATGGTGAAGTATCATGTGGACCTAGGTAGGTGAGACGGCAGGATTCAGGTTCCATCCATTGCAAGCGTGAGAGCTCCCTAAAGATACATGATTATTAAATATATTTGAAAAGTGAGTTTTTTAGAAACTCACAGAGTAATAGTTTAGGAAAGGAAGCAAGAATATTTACGAATTAAATATACTATTCTCAAAAATAAAACTATTCCATGCAATGTACATATATGACACAAAATAAAAGGTTTCTGATGTTAGCACTTCTTTTTTGTAAAGTGTCTCCCTTACTGTCACAGGAAGTGCATGTAGTACGCTGAACATGAGTCACGGGATCAGGTAGAACACGTCTTAATTATAACTACATTTTACACTTAGGGTGCCATTAAAATGTGCAGAGCAGTGCATTTAAATGTCTCGTAAGATTGCAATGCTGAAAATGTGCTAAAATTAAATCAAAATTAGTAGTAAATCCAAAATGAGCTGGTCCATTTTTGTTAGACAAAAAATAAAAATTGTAACAAGTTATTGAAAATTAAAACATTTGCATCATTTTCATGTAAAATGATGTAAAATATCATTTTTGGTATAGGTTATTTGGGGCTTAAACACCATGAGATACTAGAGAAATATACAATTTTAAATTCCACAAATATTTAGCAAATATAAGTCACGTTTTTCAGTTTCAACCAGGAGTAAAGTGGAATACATTTCTCCTGAGATTCCTATTTTGGTTGCTTTTCTACCATTTTTACAAACAAGGGTGTGGTCTTATCTCTACATTTATTACTACACAGATTTTAAATCTTTAGTTTTCATTGTCTATGCTCTTCTGCACAGAGGTAAGTTTTATGCTGACAAACACATTTGAATACGCACGTGAATTTTACTAGTCAAGTTAGAGAATGAACAACAATGCCCTCATGCATTTGTGAATTATGTACCCACACCGTATTTTACAGTTTTCATAACACTGCAGTACAGAAGGTATCAGACTCACATCTCATTGAATTATTCTCAATCAAACAATAGTAGAGGCTGCTCAAGGTTGCAACCTGTGTCCATGTGTTTTATAAGTAAACCCCACACATATAGGTATCAATGTAGAAGTGTGTCAGCACAGGGGAATGAAGAGATTACTTCAGTCTTTTCATTAGGCCCTTTCCCTCATTATTGAATTCAAATGGTTAAAAACTGTCCTCAAAAAACTAAAACATCTAGTTACCAGTTTGTGCCACCTACCATATTAAAAGATAAATCGGCTATTTTTTTTTAATTGCAGAATTGTGAGTGAGTCATTCTATCAGGCATTAAATATTTAGGCAGAGATAATGGACTCCGTTTCCCGCAAATTTCTGAGTGCAAACACATAGTAAACTTCCTATAAGAATGAGCAAGCCTAGATTGAAAGACCTGCCTAGTCAGAAAAAGTTGAACATAGCACGTTAAATGTAAACCTTGCCTGCCCTTTGCCCCATTTAGGGTTACTATTGCTGTGAGGAAGCATCATGACCAAAGCAATTTGGGGAGGAACGGATTTATTTGGCTTACACTTCCACATCACTGTTCATCATCAAAGGAATTCAGGACAGGAACTCAAAGAGGGCAGGGCTCTGGAATCAGGAACTGCAACAGAAGTAAAAAATGAGTGCTACTTACTGGCTTGCTTCCCATGGCATGTTCAGCCTGCCTTCTTATAGAACTCAGGACCACTTGTCCAGAGATGGCCTCCCATTCAATGGGCGGGACCCTTGCACATGGATTGCTAATTTAGAAAATGCTAATTAAGAAAAAGGTTGCCTACACCCAGTTTTATGGAGGCACTTTCTTAATCATGACTCCCTCCTCTCCAGTAACTCTAGCTTGTGCCAAGTTGACATAAAACTACCCATCACTCTTTTCCTCCCTCTCTGACCTAAGAATCTCATGGATCAAGTGATAGCAGAGGAAGACAAGAAGAGACAAGCATGGGAAGGAAGAAGCGGTGGGGGTTGGGGTAGTGGTAGAAATAGAAATTTTGCTCTCAATAATTAAAATCTCACTGGGAAGGGGGTTGGTTTGGGTAATAATGGCACCATCAGCTCATATATTTGAATGCTTAACCATCAGGGAGTAACTCTACTGAGAAGGATTAGGAGGTGTGGTCTTGGAGGTCTGGGTAGGAAATTTCAAAAGCCCATCTCAAACAAAGAGTCTCTCTTTTCCTGCTGCCTGCAGATCTGAGTGTAGAACTCTCAGGTACTTCTTCAGCAAATGTCTGCCTGCATGCTACCCAGCTCCTTGTCATGATCACAATGGACATTTCTTTTGAAACTGTAAATTAGCCCCAATTAAATACTTCCCTTTATAAGTGTTGTCATGGTCATAGTGTCTCATCACAGCAATAGAACACTAAGACCGACCATTGAATGTGTCAGTGTAGGTAGAATAGTGTGCCATAACTGGGCAAATGTATTACTTAACTTAATGCATCATATATTAAACCACAAAAATGCTAGATTATAAGATGACTGCTGAATCCCAACAATATCAAAACTGAGAGCTGCAGTCTCCAGATGTTCACAAGAGAACTATAACCATCACCACGGTCAGTACTTTCAGGGTCAGCACTGGAGTAGTCAGTGCTCTGAGAAAAATTAACATATTTTAACACTGTGTGGGGCTCCCTACATGTTGGTTCACCCTGCACTATAAGCTGGAGCATACGGAGCCTTCATGGGGTAAAGAACAAAACAAGAAGTCCAGGCTTAGCTGTGTTACACACTAGAATTTTCCCAGGACACAAGGGCATTTCTAGTAGCTTCCATTTCAATGGATGTCTAGATTCCTTTTACCCCTGTTTTTTCCTGTCAAGGAGATGTAGCCAGTGTCACTTTGCTTCCATGATAAGTATTCATTGAATCTATGGCTTGAAATCAGTGTTCAAGGTTCTCATTGTGTGTTAGAAGTTCTTAACAAATGATAGTATTACTTAGATTTTTTTTTTACCTCATTTAAAAAAATTACTTAGACTCTCTGTTAGGTGTCACTTTGTTCATAAAACACAGAAGCAATCATTCCAAGCATTTGTAACCAATAGAGCAATAATCTACAATTAACAATTGAGATGGTTGTCCCAATATCTCCTATGGCCTGTAATGTAACTGTCCGCTATATTAATGAATTAGCCAATATTTATCCCTTGTTTTGTAGTACTGAGGACCAAAGGCAATTATACTATTGCTGAGCTACACCCCTACTTATTTACATTAGTTCCTTGAGGAGAATTTCATACAATGAAATTTCATCACATTCACTCCCTCCCCACACTTCTCCCAGATTATCCACCTTTTCCTACCCAACCCATATATTATTCTCTCTGTTTTGGTTTAAAATCTTCATACCTATGGACTACATTAACATCACTCCTGCTTCTGCCTTCCCTTTCAAGTCTTCCTGTATCCCAGCTCTCAAGTTCCTGCCTTGCTGTGTCTAGAAAGCACTGTTATCTACCACCTCTGGAAGGAAATACTAAGTTCAATAAACATATTTGTTAAAATGTCATAATGAACTCATTATTTTGTATGATAGATACATGTGCTAATATAAGATGTTGTGTAAAATCTGAAAAGGAAAACAATTTTGTCCTCTGTGTTCAGGAATTATTAGCTTTCCATGGGATCACATGTGTAGCTTTGTGAAATTTACCCTCCAAAAATTCAATCATTATTAAATAATCTACCATAGAATTCAGGTTTTGATAAAAAGAATCATCTTGAAGTACATTTAAGTGAGTATTGGTTTTATTCTTGGAGATCAGGCAAAGTATCTTCAAGAAGTGACACAAAAAACTAATTTTGAAGAAGTTATCAGATTTGTAAAATTATCATTCAAGATTTCTGTAGAACTCAAAGAGAATAATAAACAAGGTTGTGGGACTACATATTAATTTATTTTAACTTTTGCTTTAGAATGAATTTCTTTTATTCTTATAGAATGTTAATCAATTATCAAACTTAATGTGAGGATTTAAATACAGTTATAGACTAATCTCCTAATACTATTACATTTTTGCAGTGTTACTTATGGAACAAGTACGGAGGGCTTGAGCTGGCATTTAAACCAAATAAATTTGCTAGAATGTTCTGATATATTAAGAGGAGGTTTAAGGTGCCATATAACTACATGTGTAAGTACACTCTTACTGCTGACCCTACAATGCACTTAGTATCTTATACTTCACTAATGCTGTCTCTACTACCACAAGCAATTTATTCTGCTTCGTGTTCCTCAAGTGCTCATAAATCAGCATTAGATCCTCTTTACAGAGTCGCTGATTTTAAGCCAGCACAGTGAGAAGGAACATTTGGATTCAAAGTATAATATTGGCACACATATTGATTTTAATTACTCTAATTAGTTCATTACACTAAGAATCACCCAGATCATTTATTACATCAAACCTAATGGCATGTGATCAAGGATTTAATATGATAATGAAGTAGATCAATTATCACTCATAAAGGAAGTCATTAACAAGTGTAAACATTGTCAAGCTGAATACCATTACAAATTATGTAGTCATACCAACGACAATTTGCATAGACACATTAATTTTATAGTCAGTCTTCTTTTGAATATATTTTTATCTTAAATTCACTATCATGTCCATTAAGACTACTTAAAGCTATGCACAAGCTGGTTAAAATATGTTGCAGTACTTACTAGTCAACCTTTGAAATCCTACAGTAGATAATTTGATTATTGAAGAACATTAATGCTCTTGGACTGAAAATTAGCAGTATTTAGACTTCTGTCTTTTCCTTGAAAACTTAATAATTAGTTAAATTTGGCAGTGTAGTAGCCCTGGCTTCTTAACAATAAACAGCCAGTGAGGGTCCCTGAGACAAGCATAACCCTTGAGATACTCTGTAGACTAACTGGGGTGATTATTTTTACCTTTAATTAAATAATAATATCAACACACAATTACATTCAGCAAGGACCAAGATATCTGCAAAAGGATTTCAGATTACAACCATGCTGGCTTACTTGCTAATGCTTCTTGCAGCTTTCAAATTACTGAGACATCTTAAATAAAGGCAGCCAAGTGCACATGCTGCTCCTAACTCAAAGCTTGACCATTTATCATTATTATTGCTATCATTACCCTTTGCTTAGGGTCCCTTCACTCTGTCCTAAATCCACTTGACAGTAGTGCAGATTCAAGTCATTGAGAATTTATTTTTCTGTGAGAACTTGTGGGGTAGTATATAAAATATTTCCCTTTTATCCAGATGTAGTATGATCTAATGCTCATTGCCTACATGGTGAGTTTCCACCCACCAATGCAGTCCCAGAAATGCTCTCAAACCTCTCAAGAATGTTCCCAAATGAAAGATAATACCATGTAATGGCAAAGATGTACATCAAATTTAAAGTTGCATTGCATGACTGAGTAGTAAACATTCAAGCTAAAAAAATATCTTAAATAAAATATGTTTCTAAAAGAGTACATCAGTCTGTTGTAAAGAGAGCAAAGCTAGAATGAGCACTGTGAATTTGTCATCTGGATTCTCCACTTCATTGGGCATGCCTCATTGTCATGTTGTGAGGCACCAACAAGTTTACTGATGGAGCACTTAAAACAGTGTGGTTTACACTGGTCCCTCACATAGCAATTACCACATGTGTCTTATGGTGGTGAGTACGGTGTTTTCAGCTGTCAAATATTTTCTTAATCTAGCAGCAGCTTCCCAGAGCAGATTGTTCTGCTAGAAGTATATTCTGACTTCCTCAACTATTCTTTCAGCATGTGCTGTGCATTCTGCCTCCATGAAACAATCCACTTCTTCTTCTTCTTCTTCTCCTTCTCCTCTCTTCTTCTTCTTCTTCTTCCCCTCGTCCTCATCCTCCTCCTCCTCTTCCCCCCTCCTCCTTCTTCCTCTTCTCCTCTCTCTCTCTTCCTCCCTCTCTCTCTCTCTGTCTCTCTCTGTCTCTCTCTCTCTCTCTGTCTCTTCCTCCCTCCCTCTCCCTCTCTCTCATGTGTGTGAATCTGTGCTTGTGTTACATACACACCACGCCCTATGTGTGGTGATCAAAAGACAACTTGCTCTTTTTCTACCATGTGATTCCTGGGGACCAAGCTCAAGTCACCAGGCTTGGCAGCAAACTCCTTTCCTACTGAGTCATCCTACCAGTCCTTGATGGTACAATATCTTACTAATGCCGTTGTAGCAGATCCTCTCAACTCAAGCATTATTTCATTGATATCTTCCCAAAACTAAATTTTAAGATTTTTTTCATTATGAGAATAAAGCCAACTTACAAGCTTTTCTTCCTGAATTTATCAGTTCTACATCACCTTACCTCTCTGCGTGAGGCAAGTGCATGGCAGCCATGCCAAGTTCTCCTTGTTGACTGAGTGGTGTTGAAACTTAGTTCCTGTGTGCTTTACTTCCCAGGTTTGCCTCCTGCTTGCTTCTCTCTCTTCCCAGATACTCCCCTGATGATTCCTCAATATCCACCTTCCCCAAATTAATCACACTTCCCCAGATTTGTTACAAATATCTGAGCAAATGACTTAACTTTCTGGGACTTTGGCTTGTAAAATATATCAAGTAAGAATAACCATCTGCATGAACTAACTCATGAGATTCTGTACATATCAAACTTAGTACCTAGCATGCAGGCAATGAAAGCATGGTAGTTATTCTAATGATTGTGGAACGCATTGTTTTTATTCAGTCTGAACAAATCTAAGTTTCTATTTTTCACAACTGAGATGCAATGGAATGTACACTGGACCCGAAGTGGTTGAACACATAGGTAATCAGTCCAGAACTCTTAAAATGAAGTGTTGCTGGGTAAAGACACTGTTGTTGGGTGTCAGAGAGGCAGCCATTTAAAATTCTGTAGCCAAAAGATAACAGATGCCCTTGAGAGACTAACCAACAATAACCAATATAAAAGAGACAATTCTAGTTGCCCAGAATTTTGTCAAACATCATACTACTAAATTATTTTTCCTGAATTAAGTAGTATTTAAATATAAAAATAGCATTAATTTATGAGTTAAGTGTAACATAGCATAGCACTGTTTATTAAAGCAAAAGCAATATACCAGCAAACTAGTCTACTCAGCAGGAGAGACACAGAGACCACCTCTGCCTCCATTTATGGTCTGTCAAACACATACTGTGCTTGCTCTGTCATGATCACAAGCTTCAGCAAGTTACTCATGGGCTTCTTAATTCAGATTAAGAGATTGTTTGCTTTTGAACTAGAGTACACAGACCTGTTGGCAAGTTGAGAGGCAGCCTCCAGGGAGTATATGAGAACTACAATAGAAGGCCAGCCAAAAGCAATGCACCAACAGCTCTTCACATTCCATTGCATACAGACATACAGGCTGCCTTAATTAATCCATAATTAGCATCAGAGTGTGCCTGCCACACCTGGCTTGACAGCTGGATTGAAAGCACCATTGACAGCTGGTGCTGATGTACTTGCTTGAAGTGTATTTGCTGATGATGGGCTTGCCTAGGGAGCTCAAGCCCTGCAGAGAGGTTATGTTTGATGAAGGTAATAACAGTTAATGAGAGTATTTTTTGTGGAAGCTTGAGTACTGGTGTAACAACATTACAATAAAGCACATTTAGATTCAAGACCTAATTCTGCTAAACATCGCATATGTTTGAACAAATGTCTGATGTGTTGAGAAAATAAACTCTGACGGAAGAGAATTTTTAACATTATATGAAAAATTAAAATCAGTGCCAGTACTTTTTGCATCGATGGGGGAGCACCATCCCCATGAACATTAAGACCCTTTAGCCCCTGGCCACGCTTAATTTGCCACCATTGATAATTCAGGGGGAGCGTAAACTCAACCCCAACCTCTACCCTTTGTCCTAAGTCATTCATTACTGTTTAGATTGCAGGGCCTTATTCAAGCAATTAAGGATGATTAGATACCTCGGAGTGTTGAAATGGGTTCCTTCTGCTGCTTACTATGTATTCAGAGCATTTCTTCCACTTGTAAATATAACGCTGTTGTGTCTCCCAGTTCAACAGGCTGAGGGGTGAATTTCTTTGTTACTTCTCCTGCTCTGGCCATAGCTTTGTTCAGTAGGTGCCCAGTATGAACATCAGTAGCTTCATGAACTTATGGAATTAAGGTTAAAATATCGATTTCTCTATCCTTTTTACCTGACTTCTATTGATCAACTCATCTTTTCAGACTCTAAGGTAACTTTACTCAAATATTCTTCGGTGTTTTCTCAAAACACGCTGGATTTTTTTTTCTGTTTTCTCCCTTTTGTTAAAACCATGTACTTTTCTATGGTTTCCTAACTTATGATGCGAGTCAAAACCTACCTCAAGATCATATTTGCTTTTTGGAGATTATGACAAAGAGTATAAGTGGTATAACCCAATACTGGAAAATTTTTAAACACAAGATATTCTTTTACATGTAGTTAACTTCTTTAAAAATAAATGAATTAAAACAAAAAACAATGATATACTCCAGTCACAACTTCTAGTGTTGACCAATTCCTTTTCGCTCTATATATCAGAAGAGGATATTTAAAGGGTATAAAAAGGGAATCAAACTCTACCCCTTAAATTGCATGTAGCTGTGCCCTTCTATTAATCAGAGCAACAGCAAGTTTTAAATATTAACCATATTTAGTCCATTTTTAATCAGAGACTCACCATCAACCAATGTGTAAGTGAAGAAGAATAATGAGATGCAGAGAGGAAGTTATGTGATCTTCAGAAGCTCACAATAAAAGTGTCATGGAAGTTGGGTTTTATGACCTACATTTCATGGAATAATGACATGTGTTAGAGGTCACTTAATCTTCCTAATTCCTGTGCTATATGTATTGATATAAGTTTCAAAAATAGTGAAACAAAGCAACACAGAGTGAGTAGGCAGTATACACAAGAGGATAGTTGGAAGAGCTGAGATTTGAACTCAAGCAATTTAGCCCCAAATCTCACTAACTGTGTTATAGTACTCCTAGTAATCCCACTGTTCACAACGTCAATCCCAAATTATGAAGTGCTGCCCACCATTGCTTTTGATGGAGCACCATTATCACTCTTGTTATTTGTGTATGTGGATACCTGCCTTAGTACTCTGAGAGCAAGAGCCATGGATTTCTCATCAATGTGTGTAGCTGTCTGAGAACTCACTCTGTAGACCAGGCTGGCCTTGAATTCACAGAGTTCACCTGCCTCTGCCTCCCAAGTTCTGGTATTAAAGTCATGCACCATCATCACCCAGATGATGATTCTTAATAAGTATCAGAGGCCTTGCCATGTATATATTGGCTTCATTCAACAGGAAGCTATTAAAGGACAATTTTCTATGAATCTCTCTCCTCCTGTCCATCATGGAAGGTATGGAGAGCAATTGTGCCATGTTATTTTTTGAGAAATATCTGTGTCATGAACAATTGTAAAGAAATAGTGTTTTCTCTAAAATAAAATAAAAGCACGCTTATTGCTTTAGGGGATAGAGACAATGCCCCCCCCCAAGCAAACTGCAGGAATGTAAATTACCCACTATAAATACACCCATTTTCTAAACTCAGAATTTTTCTTCCATATCACACTTTTGCTTATGTTGACATTCATCTGGTCCCTTGTAAGACTTGAGGACAAGGAGAACTCATACAAACAAATTCTTGCTGCTAGATAGTGATTAATAAAGTACTTCTATCTAAACTTGGGATACTTGTTGTTCTACTAGAATTCTAATAGTTGCAACAAGTTAGCTTGTTTGTTCACAAGTAGGATAAAATCTTAGACCTTCTATGTTTCTTGTCTTAAAAAAAATGAGATTATAAAAACAATTCTTCATGGAGCTCTATGGATAAGCAACTTATTTCTAAAGTAGAAGTTGTAAATGTTATGACCCTTGAAAGTTTGAAATTATTGTTTTATATGCATAGATGACGCTTAGTCTTCAGTGGTACTGCATTTTGGAGTTTATCTTTTAGCCAAAAACATTCTATTAATTGCATCTATGCTGATTATGAATCTCTTCTATATTTCCTAAATAATTTAGTCTACCAACTACTTGAGATAGTTTAAAGAAATGAAGAGGATGTCTGTAGCTATGTGCAGATGCACTCCATTTTATGTGAGGAAATTGAGCTTCTACAGCTTTTGGCATCCTTGGTAACCCTGGAACCATCTCTGAAGTTATCCATGGATGACTTACCCATAAATCAGGAAAAATGCATTTTCTAATAAAGTCTAAACAGTATTTATTTTAAGGGATATTAAGGTACCTCTAGGCTATGAATTCATAAGTTATAACATACTCAGAAAATAGAAAAATAATTTCAATTATCATTGTGCAGTTGTAATGCTGGTGAAAGTTATAGCCTTTATAAAGATCTACTGGAAGTCTCTGTTCAGTCTCCTTAAGAGTATAGTGAAGACTGTGCTTGTCTTTCTTTTTTTTATTCTTTTTTTTTTTTTGTCTTCAGAACTGTGACATTGAATCAAAAGACCTGTGCCAGTCTTAGAATCTTCTTTCTTCATTTAATTTATTCTTCTCTTGATTAAAGAAATCTAGGTGAGGACCAAACACTACTCTAGGTACAGGGATCCTCAAGACAAAGACTGACTTTCATAGTGATATGGTAACCCATGTCTGAAACCAACTCTGTTCAGTGTCTAGGTAACCAATGAAAAGGTGGATGATGGGAAATGTTAAGTGAGGACCAGTGCATGACTGAGCTAATCTTGAACCAGTTCATTCGGTGTCAAACCCTCATTATTCAGCAGTGTGACAGCCTATAAATAGGATTATGAGTACGAAATTTCCAGAACTGCAAATAATTATCTCTCTGCCAGTCAAATTGTAGATTTTGCATTTGTTGAACTTTTATGATACAGAAGGAGAATAGGAACTGTAAAGTCTATGTCTAGTGTATGATGCAAGTGTAGGGACAGAGGGGGAAACATGGCCTGCTGACAAGGGGTCAAAATATTAAAGTGGAGCTAATTGGGCAAAACAAAACAATCATTTTAAGCAATAACATGAAAACTAAAAAAAGAAATCCTTAAGGATACTGTCTGGACTTTGAAAACAATTGTCTCAATAATGGAATTTGTTACAAAAAGAGAATTTTACAATCAACCTGCCATCCATATTTTCAGATTATTATGATGGGATCATTGTATTCTGTATAGAGGAGAGATGTGAGATTTTTTACAATCAAAAATATAGAGCATCTATTTGAGAAAAATTAGTTTCAAGCAAAAAATAAAGAGAGAGGGAGAGAGAGAGAAAGAGACTTTATCAAATAAATAGAAACTATTGCAAAATGTTCAATACAATCCCTCACCAAGCTTATCATTTGCAAAGCTTTCATCAGGACACTGAAATATCTTTTACTATTTTACATTAACTAATACATGTTAATGGGGGCTGGAGAGATGGCTCAGTTATTAAGAGTACTGGCTGCTCTTCCAGAAAACCTAAGTTCAATTCCAAGCACTTACATCGCAGTTCATAAATGTCTGTAACTCGTTTCAGAGAATCCAACACCCTCACATAGACATACATGCAGGAAAAACACCAATGTACATACAATTAAAAATAAATCTTTTAAAAAAATTAAAGTTGCTAAATACATGTTAAATTAATGAAGAAATTTTATTGGAGGCTGTCTCCAAAATATATGTAATAATTGCAAAATATGCATTTTTCTATATTTTAATGTCTATTTGTTAGTTTTTATAACTTTTGAAAGGTTCTTCCTTGCATACAATGTATTGTAGGGATATTATTGCACCAAATTATTTTTGTTCTCCTTTCCAACTCCCGCTGAGGTGCTTGTTCTTCCCAGGTAGTTGTCCTTCTACTCTCATGTCTTTGAATAACCTGTGCATGAGTGGGGCTCTATTGCAGCCATGGCGGCTGCGTGTGGTCATGACAGCAAGACCAAGTCATGTCCAGCACAGCACTTTACAGCACTCCTCCGCATCCAGAAGCCCTTTCAGGCTCTCCTCCATGGTCATCGCTGGGCTTCAGAGTGGGTGATACAGATGTGTTGTTTATAGTTAGGGTGAGAGCTCAGCAGTTACTCACTCAGCACTTTAATACATTACGAATCTTTGGTTTAACTGTAGTTACTGTATTTCGGATTTAAAAAAAAAACATTTCCTCATGTAGGATAAATAAATACAGTTTAGAAAAATATGCAAAAAGATGGAGAAATTAGTTAATATTTTCTTCGCAAGAAGAAATCATGTCTTATATTACAAATGGGATTTCCCACAACTGAATAGTCTGTTTGCTTTTTATGATATATTTCTTTCCATTTTCCTTCCTTTCTTCATAGTACTGAATACTTAGCTATGTGCAGTTTTGAAGGAATATGGAGAAGCCATCAAAAAAGTAAAAAAAACTCTAATGTACTTGAAGAACAGAGATATTTGTAAACAAATGAAAGAAAATCAAAGGAGAAAGCTTCCGTGAGTAACTTTTAAAGTATTATAGAGGAAAACCAGGAAGTGTCTGACTGCCCAGGCAAATAACCATGAAAGTCTTGAAGAATGGATTTAAGTTCATCAGCCTGAGCTGAGACTCCAGTCAGACAGAAAGATTGTGTGAAAAGTGACCCAGAAAGATTAGGGATGACACAGTGGAGCAGTGTCACATTACAGACCCACCATGTGAAGGAAGAAACTGGGGGAAAAAAAGAGCAGGCAGAGTGCAAAGAAACATCCGCATAGTCAGTTTCTTTGGATCACAGTCTATGGGGAGCAATGGGAAGCTTTAGAAGTAGAGAAATGATAAACTGTGTTTCAGAATAAAGCGCTCAAACCAAAGCTAGGGTGGGTGGAATAGAGGCAAAGTCCTCGTTCTTGGGGATCATTTCACAAGTTCCTTGTTTCTGTGAAAATGGGATGGGCTTGTGAGGTATAGTCTGAAGAAAGGGGAGGGACGAAAGATAAAGGTAAGGTTTTGAATTTAGATCAATGTGTGGTGTTGCCACTAAGAGAAAGGAGAGAGAGAGATGAAGAAGAGTGTTAGGCTAGCAACTGGTACATTCTGAAGAATGTTGACTTTAGGATGCACAGAGGCTGTACCTAGAAAGCACGGAGGAGCAGGGTCCCGGGTAAGTACATGAGATTTGATTTGGAGCTTTGTAACTCTAAGGGACTTGTGTGAATAAACTCAGTGAGAGTGTAAGAGAACGTCCAGAGCAAAACTACAGAAGGGTGATCACAAACGAAGGGGAATCTCCACTTAGGAAGCCTATACGGAAAAGCAGCTACTGGGGAAAACAGAAACAAAAACAGAAGGAACATCGAGGATAAAGCAGAATCCTAAGAACATCAATTAGGACAGATGAAGAAAGCAGACTCTGAAAACAAAGACTCATGAGCATCCGACTAGCTTAGGTTTTTTAAAATATGGAAATTTGGAGGTAAGAGGACAAGATACCTTAACATTTTAATTAATTAAAAAAGTACACCAGGGATAATAGTCCAGATAATTAAAATACTTTTTAACTTACTAAAATATTCAAAATTGACACAAAAGTTGGTTGTTTTATTGTTGCTGTTCTTGTTGTTGGTTGCTTGTTTGTTTGCCTGTTTTTTTTAGTTTATTCTTAATCAAAGTAAGGTTTTGTGAGTCATGAGATATTTTGTTCCAAAGTGAAATCTGCTATTACAATTTACACATGTGGAACTCAACATGGCCCTGGAAACAGACAAGACACAAGCTATCGTGGTGCTCAGAGAATTCTTCCAGTCTCTTCTCGCCTTCTACAGCCTCCAACTTTTATCACGGAAAAGATACACTGGGTCTCTCACTGAACCTGGGACTGGATAATCCCAATGAGTCTAGTTACTGGTTTGTTCTAGGCCCCTCTGTTTCTGCTTCCTGAAGGCAGCTGCCAAGTGGGCCTGGCTTTTTACACAAGGTGTAAGGCTCCAACCTCCAGACCTCACATTGGCATGGCAAGTGCTTTGGTGGTTGAGCCACTTCTCCAGCCCCAGAACTTTAACTTTAATAATGTTCAAATAATTGATTTAATCCTCATGCTGAGAGCCTACTATTGTTCTTTGAAAATTTGCCTCATTGGTATCATTTGTTTTCATCAAAAACATATTTTTTCATACAATGTACTCTGATCATAATTTTGCTTCCTTCATTTCACCTTAGATCTCCACCCATCCAACTCCAAGCCTCTTTGTTCTCTCTCTTTAGAAAACAAACAGGCAAAAAAAAAATTTAGGAAATAAAAAGCACAATAAACACACACACACACAAATAATACGCATAAAAACAGAAAATCTAAAATTAAAATCAAGTTCTCTTTAGCCCAGAAAATGAGGTTTTACAGGGAAAATTTAAAAACAAGGTTTTTCACTGTAAAATATTCAGATTCTAAATTCTCAAAAAGAACTTATATTGTCTGAATTTCTTTTTAGCCATAAATATAATAAATTATGTTTGATATAATATTAAGTCTATGTAATATGAAAAAAAAATGTTTGATTTTGTTTTTGAGGCAAGGTCTGAGGTATCTCAGGTTAGCCACAAACTCACTATGTAGCTAAGGATGACCTTAAACTACTAATCCATTTGCCTGGAAGCCCTACTCCCTCTGTCTTAAATGCTAGGATTACAGGAATGCCCTGCTACATTCAGAAAGAATTCTTGTGTAAGCAAATCCAATTTGTTATGACAGACCATATGGCAGAGGAATTAAGAGCTTAGACTCTGGAGACACCTAATGAGGTTCAAATCCAAGTTGCGCTACTTGCTTTCTGCACAAGGTTTAGTCACATTACATGGACTTTCTCTGCCTCCATTTCCTAATTTGTTTGGGATAGTTTGGGAAGGGTTGGTTTTCTTTGGGGGATGCTTTTTAATGCAGAAAATCAAAATATACAAGTCCCACGACCTTGAATATGGCTGGCAAATGCTCTAGCACTGAGCTGCAACACCAGCCCTCCTTACTGTAAAATATAATTGACGGTGATAACAGTTTACACTCCACAGATTAGCTGTATGAGCTATTCCATCTAAGGTACTGCATGAGTCAGCAATTACCACCACTGTTCTATAATCAAGGTTTCTAAAGTTTCCTAGAGAAATATATTATGGGAGGACTTTATCTTTTTGTTACTTTGGTTTCTTTTTTACCTCTTGCAGATGTTTTTAATGATAGGATTTTAAGCATATACTGAACAGGCATAAGAATAGACCCAGATAACAGTTGTTACTATCTAACATTAAAACAAAATGTAAATTTGACAGTACTTACCAGCAGATAATTTAAAGACACAGACATATCCCATCATTTTGAGAGGCTCTGTTCCTACAAACTAAATACATTAATTTTAAAAGCACACTTATCATCCCTAAATAAAGTACATAAATTATAAGTATGCAGCTGAATAAAATGAATGAAGATATACTTAATTAGTAATGTCACAACTTAAAAGACACAATCCTGAGAAAGGTCTTGGGCTCTACAGCAATAAGTACTTGGAAAAATTGAAGTAAACTATTGTGAAAACATGATAAATCAGTTATCCTAGCATGTTGAGTTAGCTACTGTTAATATTTCAGTCCACATGCTCTATCACAAAGCTCTACTCCCAGCTATTGAAAGCAAATAAACAATGTTTAAATGAGCAGAAAAAAAAAAGATGTGAAAAAATCTTGGAAAAAAAAAGAAAAAAAATACATACAACTTTCCTGAGCTTTGTAGAGACCCCAGGAACTTTGGATTCCTGTAGGAAAACCCTCTTGGCATATTTCTTGGTTGAAGCTTGGTTTTAATACATTTGATTGTTGACAAAATTACCAGTACCCATGGTGCTCATTTCAATATTGCAAAAATTGGAAAATCCCTAATCTCTGCATAATGTCGATTATCAGCAAGTCAGCTAGAAAGGAGAAGCAAGTGAAGCAGGCAGTTTGATGATCCTAGAAACAGTGTTCTCTTAGGCACAGTGGGTAATTCTCATTGAAAGAAAAACAAAGGGGGAAGCCTAGTCATATATCCTCCTTCCAACAAAAGTTATTATAACTTACTACACAAAAAAGAATATTCTTCTTCCTGACTTCATTCCCATCTCTGCGGACTTTCCCTTAATTCTTTTTTTTAGTGCTTAGTGCTTAGTGTTTTTCTTAGTTTCTTCCTTAGTGCTTTTCAGAGCCCATTACCCCAGTCCAACTATTGATGCAGACCCAGAAACCTCTAGTTCTTTCCAACTCATCTTCAATACTCTCTGGCTCCTCTCTGACAACCAGAACAGTTCTGTATAAGGGACCCCACAGTCACCACACTTGACTAGGACCCAGATAGGTCAATAGCAACCAAAGAACAAAATATCCACCCAGAAAAGATGAGATTAGATAACTACCCAAAGAAACACCTCAAATATTGTAATTCCACATGCCTGGATAACAGTACAAAAATACAAATGTAAAAACATCAATGAAGCATGCCACCTACAAAAGCCACTGATCCCATTGTTAGGCCACGAGGACAGAAATTTAGCTTAAGCACAAGACAAGGATTTCAAAATATCAATTATGAATATGTTCAAATACCTTACAGATGATGGGAAGAAAACACAAATGAGCAGTTGAATGAAATAAGTTAAATAATTGAAGTCATGAAAATATAATTCAACAAACAATAGAATCACTAAAGAAATCCCAAAAAGAATAAATCTGGAAATGAAAATCTCAGGTTGTCAAACCAAACCTCAGAGGTAAGCCTCATAACAGACTAAAAGTCATGGAAGAATTTCGGGTCTTGAAGACAAGGTAAAAGCAATGGATACCTCAGTCAAAGAAAATGTTAAATCTAAAGGGGAAAAAGTCCAAAGATATGACATCCAGGAAATCTGTGATACTATAAAAGATGAAATCTATGAATAATAGGAAAAGAGAAAGGAGAAGAAACCCATGTCAAAGGCACAAAATTTTTTTAATAAAGTCATAGATTGTTTTTCCCAATCTAAAAAGCAGGCATGTATTAAGATACAAGAGGTATACAGAGCAGCTAAATAGATAAAATCAGAAAAGAAACTCCTAACAACACATAATAGCCAAAAGCGCCTAGGGGATATCCTGGTGCCTGTGGGATATCTGCAGTAGTACACCACAATCTTTTACCTTCTATTTAGGGATAGAGAAAGGAAAGATAGAAATTTTCACCCCTTTTGTAGTGACCTTAATATAGAAAGAGAGAAAGGTAGAAATCTTCACGGCCTGTTTTTAGGCTGTGCTAAGCTTGAATCACTCCAACCTTTGTTCTTTTAGGAATTATCACACTAACTAACAACACCAACTCAACCAATGAACCACCAACCAATGCCCACCCCGACTCTTGGAGCTTCAGACCTTTTATGCCCTAAGCCAAAAGTTCCCATCTACCCATTCAGCATGCAGTCCCCAAAACAAGCTACAGGTGCACTTAACCAAATTAGAGCCACCTTCATCATGCATTCCAAATCCAACTTGTAAACAACTATACCACAGCTGGGAACACAAACCTAATTTTGCATTTTTAAAGAAACCAAAATAACAAAAACTTTTACATCATACTTGGTCTCTGGCTAATATGGACCAGGTGAGTATCCATTGTCAGAGTAGCCTCTGCCTCCTAAAACCACTGTGACACACATGACCAATGTTACTGCTGCACAAACTGGTCTTAATTTTCTTTGTTTGTTGTTGTTTTCTTTTGGTTTGGTTTGGTTTGGTTTGGTTTGGTTTGGTTTGGTTTGGTTTGGTTTGGTTTGGTTTGGTTTTGGTGGGGGTGGAACATGGAGGAATGGGACAAGGGGTTACCGAGATGCATTATATTATTATATAACATCGTGCAGGCTATCCAGAAGAAACACCAGCAGGGCATAGTGACCCATTGCATGGCTTTACCCCTGATACTTCAGAGAGACAAGAGACTTAGGCAGCCAGCTTAGGCTGCACAGTGATTCTATACCAGTTTGCACTATACAATGACACCTTACTCAAAAAACAAAAGAAGCAAAAAGTTATAAAAGATAAAGAAAAGACATATATATTTGAAACTGAATGGCTCCAGGTTCTCCTCTTTCTTTTTTTAAGGCTATCAATCAATTTGATACAACTGTAGAAACTTCCAACAGAATGAAACTGAAACCATTTAAGGTATTTATCCCTTGAGATAAAAGTAACATGCTTAAGAGTACAAACTATATAACATCTCCTACTCATCTATTAGCCAAACTACTGGCTAAAAGCAAAATGTAGAGAATAAAACCACATGTAATTTTCAACTAAGCCCCATTAGAGACTCTGATATGAGGGATAATGAAGCATTAAGAACATAGCAAAGAATTTAGACATTTGTCGTTATAGGAATATTATTGTGTCTGTGTATTTTACATCAAATATTAAGTCTAAACAAATAGGGGTAGACTACAATGTAACATATGAATTTAAGAAATCACTCTCTTCAATATCTCTGCTGTTAAAAGCATAAATTTATCAATCAGGCAAAGGCAGCATATTCAACAGGAAAGGAAAGGTCAAGTGTGTTGTTTGGATTACCTCATTGGTATATAGCAGAGAACTTGCATTAAGGTGGGAAACAAATTTCATGCGTTGACTTGTAAGATCCACAATTTAATTCAGTAATTCCTACAATGTCACTTTTGGAGGTACTACTTCTGAGCCGTTATAATTAATAAGACAAGGTACTTTGTACACAGCAAAAACTGGTAGAATCTATATAATGTGGCTACAAGCTAAGAAGTCCCTAAGACTGGCCCCAAAGCACCAGAAGCTGATGAAAGCCATAAGCAGAATCTCCCTCTCAAATTCAGAATGCATCAGTACTATGGACATTTTACCTTTAAGCTTCCAGCCTCCTGAACTATGACATATGCTTCTGTTGTTTCATTGCATATCTAACAATCTAACAATATATGAAGCTTAATTTTTGGAAGAACAACTTAGCAACTTGTCTTTTGATATTAGCAAAAGGCATTCCTTGGATTCAATGTACATAGAAAAAGGACAAAGTAAAGTTTAATAGAACAAAAAAGAAAAAGTACAACAGTCACATGAAAAGGAAGAATAAAAATAGCAACTTGATCAATAAGCAATATAAGAGAAAGGAAGACTCACCAAGGTGCTTAGGGGAGCCAAGCCTATCATTTACTTTTCTTAGTGTAAATAGAGTAAGTTCGTTTCACAAATGATAGTGATTGTAGAACTCAAAGCTTTTTTTTTTAAGTGCTGTACTTTATTAGCAAGAAAAAAGTTATTACAGAAACTAAGATAACTCCCTAGCACTGAGTCTCCTTTGGGGTACACAGACTTCATCCTTAGCCTTTTAGCTTTTTTATGTATACATGTTAAACTCCAACTGATGGGCCATGCTTAAGGCTTAAGAGGGGATTATATGCACTCGCTTTCCCTTACCCTGCCACAGTGACTCCTTCTCCTCCTTTTAGAATGGCAGAACCAAAAGACTGAAACGTGTGTGTGTGTTTGTATGTGTGTGTGTGTGTGTTTTGTGTGTGTGTGTGTGTGTGTAAAACAACATTTGTTTTTAAAAAAAGGACACAGGCTTTACTTTAAGAGAGATCTCAGGAGTGTTACAAAGGAGGAATTGGAGAAAGGAAAGGGGAAAATGATGGAGTTATATTTTAAATTAATAAAATATTTTTTAAAGAATGACAACTATTAACATGCCTCTCGCCTTTAAAATATTTCTATATTTGAATGGTTTATACATTGAAGGAAAGTTTATTTTTCCAAAATAGGGATTAAAAGAATTAATTTTGGCATGAACTTTTATAACAACCCAGATATACAGAAGCAGAGCATACACATGAACAATGTCAGATGCTAAAGCTTAGAAAAGAATCCCAAACCATGTCACATTATAGGCTTGAAGAATCCTGCTCATACATCACTGAACTGTCACCTTGTAATAGGATGACCATACGTCCTGGCTGCTCAGGACAGTTGTGGTTTATGTCTGTTGTCCAGGTATAATTATTAATAGTACTCCCTTCCACTTTCGAAAGTGTCTCAGTTTGGACAATAAATTTTATAGTCACTGTGCCATGCAGTGATGCCATCTCATTGCTCACTAGGGTAAGAATCGCAGGCCTCTTCTATGGAAAGATTTGTGAGGACACTCAGGCTATCTATGGCCCTCTTTACCCAGTCTGCTTCCTGTTGTCTGTGAAAGGAACATCAGTGGAATTAAGCATTAATGAACAAAGAGAATAAACCACTAGAACAAGAATTTATGACCACGATCCAGCTAAGAATATATCTACTGAAATACATCACAAAGAAATACCCAGTCCCACTATATAGGCTTAGATCAAAACACTTAACACTATATTAAGAAATATAGTTAATGAAACATGAAAAGAATGTCTTCTGAATAAACACATCTCTATCAGCAGTACAAAGATCATTCCAACATGATAAAAGAATTAATATCAATCCAGTCACCTTGTATGCCTTAAAATAAATGACACTAGAATATCTAGAAAGCTACTGAAAACACATTCAGAGTTATGGAACTTCCTGTATTGTATTTTACCCTATTTGGGTCACTGCTGCCATAATTTTTACAATATCTAGGTGTAGGTTGATATTTACATTATAATCTCCCATTTATTGTAAATACATGTGTATGGATTTAAGATTAAATTAGCCATTATTCTATCCTTAATAGTCAGTCAAATGTGGGATACAGTCCGTATCGTACTTTTGCCTGGTCTATGGATGGGCATGTAACTGTGACTATTGTTTACCTTGACTTCAAACACTTCTCTTTTTCATTTTGCTTTCACAATGCCTACTTCAAGCAATTCCTTAGTTTGTCCTTTCCTTTTAACTCTCCAGTACAATGTCTCCTTTATAGAGATGAATGAAATAGTTTTCCTTTTATATTATTTTGTTTGGTATGTGGTTATATTCTGACTTCAGCCAAGAGCTGATTTAAATATACAGCCACGCAACAGTTGAGCTCTATTCAATGCTCAGGCAAAGAGAGGTTCCCTCTAGGGCTGGTGAGATGGCTCAGAGAGTAAGGACTCACGCTTCCAAGGCTACTTACCTGAGTTATACCCCCAGAATGCACAATGTGAAAGGAGAGAACCGACTCCCCCAAATCGTCTGAATTTTAGAGGCATAACTTAGTGTGCATACACACAAATAACTGAACAAATTTAATTTTTAAAATTATTTTTAGAGAATCATCCCTTCTTACACAGTCATAGTGCTAACAGTGGTCTTTATTGAAGTCTCAGAGGGGGATTTTAGGCTGTAATGTGAATGAAAATCACCTGAGTAACTTGTTCAGAGCAAATCCCCAATTACTTGAGGAGGGAGCAAAGATCCTGCCCTCCCAGCCATTTCCAGTTCAGGCCTGAGCTTCTGGTCTAAGGCCATAGTACAGGAGCTAGTTTTTAGAAGTCAAACATCCCTATGCCATGGGTGAGATCCTTGCTTCCTGTTCTAAGACTTCTGGGAACAGAATTCTGTACTGTTTTCTGAGACTGCTAATACAAGAGATGAAAGAATCAAGTTATTACATCCATAGCTTAACAACTGCTACTATGTCAATGTACAAGAGAAGCATAAATGGAGTAGCACATTTCACAGACACATAATTTAGAAAATGACTACATGATCTCGAATTATAGGCTCAGACATCAAAAGAACTACATCTTAATATGATTTGCATCATCACGTAAAGAGAATGGGGATGACTAAAGAAAAAGTTGAACAAAAATGGTGAGAGGAGCAGCCAGGCAGTGATGGCTCAATCATTTAATCTCAGCACTAGGGTGGCAGAGGCAGATCTCTGTGAGTTCGAGGCCAGCCTGGTCTACATAGTGAGTTCCAGGACAGCCAGTGTTACAACAGAGAAACCCTGTCTCGAAAACAAACAAAAGAAAAATGCTGAGGGGAAATAAAAATAATGGAAAAAGCAAGAATACATACCACATAGCTATGATTCTGATTCAAAGGAGAAAAAAATAAGGCAGGATAACGTGCTATCCATCCAGATGAAGGGAGGCAATGCTATTTTGTAGAAACTATAGACTGAGAAAAAGATCACTGGGAGAATAATCTCAATGACCAAGAGCAACACAGAAGTTATAACCAGAAAATGGCTAATATGTTAAGAAGCATATTATAACAGTCTTTACATAGTGAAAGTTGAAGACGTTAAATATGTAAGTTCAGAAAAATATATGCTCCCAAATCTATGGAGCTGAAGAAATGTTTTAAAAATTTGAAAACACATAAATCATCTAATGACAAGTACTGCAAGGAGGGTGACATGTCTCCCAAGGTAGAGATGAAAACTGGAAGTGTTACCATGCAAATAAATGACTTGATCATAATCGTCATCAACGCATCCGAGCACTGACAATCTATTAGTACTGAACTTAAGTTAGAAATAACAGCTTTTGCATGAATTTACGGTTCAAACTAAAAGGCTTTTTTTTTTGGCAGGGGAGAAGAACAAAAAATCAAGAATAAAATGCATTCCAGAGAGAATCCCCCCAAATCCCTTTTCCTATAAAATGCCAGAATAAACCATGTAAGTAGAATATTGTAGTGTGAGTCTTTAGGAATGAGCATGAAAAACAAAATCTATGATTGTAGGAAATTTAAATAGAGAATATGCTGAAAACATAACTCCTGTCCCACTTAGTCTATACCTGAATGCTTCGTTATTGCTGAGTAACCAATGATAGCATCGTATGTAGAAATCATCCATTATTCACACAATGGAGCCAATGAAGCACTTTGGGAGAGAACTACCTTTCAGACCTTCGAGGCTCCACTGGTTTAATTGCACCCTATTGTACCAAGTGGCCCTTTAATAGGAGAGAGGATGCCACACAACTACAAGGCACTTGACACCACAGGGAATATTTTACTCATCTAGAAGGTACTTACAGAGGCTGCACTAACACACTAACAACGATTGTCTAGTGGCACTTCACACAAATGCCTCTCCACGTTTCTATGTTGTTAATTTACTTTTAAACTTGTCACTGAAAGAATGGGTGATTTTTTTTGTGTGTGTGTGTGTGTGCTTCAGAAAGCAAAAGGTATTTTTAACTAAAATTAAACTTTAAACTTAAGGAGCTCTTAAAACTGCTTGAAGCAACAAGTATAACTTGTGTATGCACTGCGAAGCCCAGTGTAAAAAGCACAGGATGGGTGACAAAAAGAGGGAGGACACAAACACACACACACAAAGAGAGAGAGAGAGAGAGAGAGAGAAAGAGAGAGAGAGACAAGGAATAACAAGATATTTGTCTTGTCTTTGGGGATTTATGTACATTGTGAGTAGGAGGCAGTCATGAAAAATATTCCTTGTCCTTGTCCCTAGGTCATCAAAGAATAGTATTCACTTTGAGGTTCTAACCTTTTTGACCACAGTAAATAACTTGTGGCGCAGATGCACTCCGTCAGAGACGCTTTGGAGTCCCCAATCTGCTTAGAGGACATGGCCCCATTAAACACACAATGGGCTACCTCTGTCTAGAATGTCTGAAAATAATATAACAACACTATTCAAATGCAGCAACAAACATCCTTTGATGTAGTTATCCCATATTTGAAGATTTGAGAATTATGGTGCGTATATATAAGCATCACATTAGCGGATGTGATTGAAAGTTTCCTCTATCTTAACAAAAATTTGGGAACAAAACTGTATGGTGATACCAAGGACAAATAAATGATGCTTATTCTTAATATCAAGTGAGCATTAAAAGTAATGAAGTAAAAATGCATTTTGAGAACATGTTAAATATTGGTTATATTTGTATGAATAAGACAAATAATCAGTAAATTTAATAAGTGGCGTTCGGTTCCGTAATAATATCTGTGTATAAATTTATTAAATAAATAAAATGAAAAGGGTAGAATATGTCGTAAGTGGGCTAAAATACAATATACCTATTGATAATAAAATTCAGACATCTTTAGTTTGTCTCTTATTTTTTATATTTTGTATTCTATGAAATAAACATATCACCCATCAAAATACTATATATCTTCACATTTGGCTTTGTATTATTCTTGGGCAGAAAACTTGTTTGATATTGCTTGTTTTACAATGTAGGAGATCATGGCTCATATAGGCAAGTCAAATACTTAAGCACTGAGCTCCATCTCCTTGGGGTGTTTTTGTTTTTCTTACCTTGGAAGCTTTGTTGTTGTTATTGTTATTTGTTGGTTTGTTTGTTTTATTCCTTTTCATTGAATAATTTTTCATATAATATATTCTGATCATGGCTCCCCTGCCCAACTGCTCCCAGATCCTTTCTACCACCCTCCCCCAAACTCCATGCTCTTTTTTTCTCTCTCTTAGAAAGCTAACAGGCAAATATAAACAAAAAGGAAAAAATCAGAGCTTAAAAAAAAACACAAGGAACACAAACATGTGCCAACAAAACCCATAAAAACACAAAATAGGAAACCATAATTTACAAGCAGAGGTCCAGTGAGATAAAAAAAAAAAATATCCAAACAAAGCAATATTAGACAAAATGTCTACAAAATTTCCATTGAATTTATTTTGTGTTGGTCATATACTATTGGCACGAAGCCTACCCTTAAGTGTATTTAATATACCCAGTGAGACTCAGGAGGAGAAAACTAATTTTTCTTTTGCAAGTAATATGAATTGAAGATAACTTCTTGGTTAGGGGTAGCCCCAGAGATGAGAGGCAGAAATGGACACAGGCTTCTACCCCTAACAAAAGAAGTTTGTTCTTAAGACAAGATCCCATTGTAGCAATGCATGTGGGGATCTGAAATCGCTCCTCATGATTTTACATATTGAGCTATCTCCTGAGTCCTTGGCTACAGGACACTGGAAGGAAAAAAATGAGTAGCATTTTATTCAATATTTTTATGGGCTTTATATTTGTATGTGTTTCTTAAGGCACTTCCAAGAAACTTCAGTAATTTCAAGCTGAAAGTGAACATTGTATGTGAAAGTGGTTTGCTTGGGCCAACTTCAGAAATGATGGGTTTTTAGATGTGAGGTATATAGAGAGAGCTAGAATACACAGAGGGTGAGTCTGAAGAGGAAGCAGACAGCATGGTATTCTGGAAATTTATAAACATGTTGGAAAGGGCTCTATACTTTCAAAGGGAGAGGGAATCAAGAAGACTTGAAGATAAAACTAAATTAAATGCTTTCTGTAGAATGCTGCCCCAGAAGGTCCTGAGATAGAGGATTATTCATTATCTTTTATTTTTTGGAAAATTTCATGACTACACAGTGTATTTTGATTATAATCCACTCTAAGTCCCCCCCTTCAACCCTCTACAGCCACCCTCGTCTCATCTTTTCTCTTGATTTTATCTATGCTTCTTTTTTTTTAATTAGACACTCTGAGTCCAGTTAGTGGTGCCTATGAGCACATGGATGCATCACTGACCTCCAGAACATGGGCAGCCAACCAGAGGGCATGTCTGTGGAAAAAAAAAAACAAACGAACAGACTTTCCCCAGAAACCATTAATTGCCGATAGTTCCACAACTACACTGGCCTTGTGAGCCCTTCCTTTGTATACACTGGAATACTGTCTGGTTTAATTTCATGCAGATCTTGTTAAGACAGCCAAAGCTATTGAGAGCTCATGGGAACAACACTCTAGTTATATCTAGAAAATAAAAGCATGTGGCGCTACCCCTGGTTCTCTGACTCTTACATTCCTTCTGCCTGCTCTGTTGTGATGCTGAATCTTAGATGGAAATGGTGTGCTGTAGATGTTGCACTTCAGAATGAACAGCCACTTTTCTCTGTACTTTCACTAAGAGAATAATTGGTGGTCCTTAAAATCTAACAAAAGTCACCTGAAGGATTTTACATTCATTTTGGATTTAAAGAGCAACAATACTTTTTGTCTGTTTCTCTTTTTCCTGGATTTGAAATATCTGTTCTCTGCCTTCCAGCAAGGCAAAGAATCATAAGAATATACTATTTCTGAGAGGGTAGGCCAGTCCTATCTGTTTGTTCCCCATGTATTTTACAAACATAGAGCATGTTCTGTTGCACGGGTTCCAAGCAGAAAAGAATTTTATTGCATACGTGAGCCTTGTATCTCATGCATATCTGGCTTAGCTGATGTGACTTTGGACTTTAATCTTGATTCTGGAGCAAATTAAGATTTTAATGGCTAATGAGATGGAATGAATATACTTTGTAAACATGAAGGGCATGAATCTGGACATGGTCAAAATACAGGTCAAAGTACAAAAATAGTTTGAGCTAAATAGTATCATTTAAAGTTTCCCACTGGCACAGCACATTATTATGTGATGACATTTGGAGACAGAGCAGAATGTCATCGGACTGAGTTGAGCACTTGAAGACAGGAAAACTAAAATAGTATTTATGCCTCTATGAGAAGCAGAAAATGAATTTCTCTCTCTTTCTCTCTCTCTCTTTCTCTCTCTCTCTCTCTCACACACACACACACACACACACACACACACACACATATACACACACACACACATATACACACACACACCCCTAAGGATGAAAATAACAGTTATCTACAGGCCATACAGAAATCCATTACCAAAGAGTCAAGACAGTGAACACCTTGATCTTAGACTAATTAACACCCAGAACTGAGAATAAGTTTGTTTTGAAGCATTTAGTCAAGATATTTTGTTAGTAGTCTAAACAGACTGATACGTTGGCATGAAGAAGCTAAAATCAAATTGTATTGACATCTGGATTGTAATTTTAAATCAAATAAAATGTTTTCAAAGTCAGACTGAATAATTGCCCTGATTGGTGCCGCTTGACTTTGGAAAGACAACCCACAGCAGCTACTGACGTCGGCTCAGCATTTTACTGTCATTTGTATGTCTGAAGTTTCTGCACATCTAATCCACCTGCTATTCCACCCATGGCATCCCACGTTTTCTTGAGTGCCTTTCTTCTGGTTTATTGCCAGTCGTATATTGAAAGTGATGTAACCCTACCTTATATTTCTGTTTCCATGCTAAATGCTCATTAAAAACTAAGAATAGACCCAGGCTCCCATTTTTAGACTTTAAGATTCTTTTAAAGATTAGTCCTCAGCACCTATAGATAAACAGGAAGAACCTGACTTCCTGCTCTGATTCTCACATCTACATGTGCAAAACCCAATCCTGCCTACCTACTTATATGACTAGCCAAATAAACGCTCTTATTTGATTTAGCACAAAATTGTGACCCTGTTGCACTTGGACCAAAAGATGTAATGCTGTTTCTAACACCTAAATAAGACTGATCTGGCTAACACATCAAGGTACATACTTGTCTCTGTGGGGCCTCTCAACATTCTGTGGAAAATCGTGCAATCCAAATACCACCACTTGAGGCCAGAGAACCCAGTGTAGCTAATTATCTATAGCAGTTACTTCTGATTATGTCTTTTTAACCTACGTATGGATCTTTCATCATAGGAAACAAAACATCAATCCCATCTCTAAATTAGGCCCACTAAGACATAAAGGAATAATCTCCTTGAAAATAATAAGTTCTTATGTGTACATGGCTATAGTTTTCTATAGCTCTTACTACCCAAAATTATGTCTCACAAAAATAAAGTTGTATTGTATTTCTTGGCAGCCAGCCACTGGTTGAATTATGATTTCTGCATGCTGTGTATCCATCAACTTCTTGCTTTATAAATATTCTACCCATGTTACTTATTTTTGAAAGATTTATTTTATGTGTGTGCGTGTGTGTGTGTGTGTGTGTGTGTGTGTGTGTGTGTGTGTGTGCCAGTGTGTGAAAATGTATAGCACATGTTCAGGTGCCTACAAAGGCTGGAAGCAGGTGTTGGATAATACTATGGAGTGTGTTACAGGAGGTTGAGTTATCTGACTTGGGTGCTAGGATCCTCTGAAAGAGTAGCAAACTCTTTCACTTCTGAGCCTTGTCTCCAGAGACTCCGCCTCTTATTAACTTAGTGTTATCTATGTTTTGTTTCCAGAACACATCCGTAATATAGTATGTCTTTTAAATAAACATGTGACACATTAAATTCTTCCTTCAAATTCTTAAGCAGTCAGAAAACTGAGAATATCATGCGAAAGTGTGCTAGCAAAATTCATGTTACTCTTTTCCTCAGTTTAATCTTATCTTTATATTTGATTTCTTCTATGGAGATTGTTTAGACAAAAAGTGGACATTAAATAATGCAAATTTATTTCCAAATCTATTTTCCTTGCCAAACTTCTAAGAAATCTACCTCTAATATTCTTATCGAGTATCAGTTTTAATTCCAATCCCAATAGATATAAATATGTTTGCATTAACAAAGGTCTAGCTAGAGACACTAATTTGTTAATGTGATAAAATGCCAGTGTAATTAGAAGCTACATAGCCAAAACCCCCAGGAATCTAAACTTCCTACTTGAAATAAAAGAGATGTCTATCTAGGTTTTATTCAGCTAGAACCAGGAAGAAAGAAGTCAAATGTGGAAGAGGCTTTTGATGGATGCCACCCTCAGCATTACAAATGAATAGCAGAAGCCACCATGGTCTTCCTATTATTGAATCAGCTGGGAAATCGGATGCTGTATATAAAGAGTCACCATTTATTGTGTAACCAATTAATTCATTCAACTATCAAGTATCAGGCATAAATGCTAGGTTTCTCAGGAAGCAAGATGTAATTATAAAACTATCTCATCATCAAAAGGTTTATAAATAAGTAGTGAAATAGAGATATGTAAAATTACTATGCTAAAATGTAAGCATGAAATAGAAGTATCTACACAAGGTTCATTGAAAGCATCTTTTCATTCATCTGTGGAGGACATGGGCAATTTTTCAGGAAAAGCCTACTGTAGAATGTAGAGTTTCCATGGGCTTCGACCATTCTGAAAGGGAAGACATAAGCAAAAGAACAGGGAGGAGCATAGAGAGAAAATAAAGTGCTAGACTTATAAGGCTGAGTAAAGACTGACACCACTAGAAAGCATCCTGGAAAGAGACTCATTAATTCACCAACTTCTCCAGGTTCCTGCCATATATGCATCTCTATACTAGAAACAAAGTGATGGAGAAACTTTCCTAAAATGGTCTGCGGTTTGACAGGGATAGAGTCACACTATTAAATTACAATGCTTTTGAAGTGAGTTAATCACACTGTATAAAAATTCATGGTGTGTCATGGGGCACCCCTTATAGCCAGAGAAAAACTCCTTGGATATGTTATAAAAAAATAATTTCTGTATGTATCGTAAAAGGAAAAAATGCATGATATAGGCAGAAGAGTGGAAAATGCCTCCCACGGATAGAGAAATGGATAAATCTTGATCTTTCAGGGCATGGAATCACAGGCAACAAGTAGGTAAGAGACCAGGAGAAGTGAGATCAAGATGATAGGCTGCCCAATGCAATAAGTGGTTTGTTCTTTACCTTGACCTGGGGAGCCTTGGGAGAATTCTGACTCACTGACAGTTTTGCTGGATAGCTATGCTCAATTTTGTAGTTTCTACAATTGACTGGCTTAATCTCAGTTGCTTTCCACATTGTGATTGTGACTAAAATTCTCAAGTACAAAAGCTTTGCTCTTTTCCAAAATTACTAGTAATGGAGGAGTCTACCAATAGGCCTGAATACAACAAGATGATGAAAAAGAAATGGAATATGGGATAGAATAAGGAATGGTTCAGGAAATGAGAAGAGGGAGGTAATGTATCAGAAGCCCCTCGAGGTCCCTTAAAGAACAGAAAAGGCTCTCAGAAGCCCCAAGTTAAACCAAGAAACTGACCAATATCAGAGTGATCGATGAACCTTAAGAGCTTTACAACTTTCCCAAGAGAGAAAGGGCAAGTTTAGCAAAATGTGGAGATAGGAGATGATAGACAATAGATAGATAGATGATGATGATGATGATGATGATGATGATGATAGATAGATAGATAGATAGATAGATAGATATAGATATCCATATATGGATATATATGTGGATGATCCACTACTCTTGCTTTTGGAAATACTGTGGTAAGAAATGTTACTTTTTTTCACTTTGAGAAACATTTACAGAAGATTTTGAATTTTTCATGTCACTGGTGCTATGTAATTAAGTAACACACCAATATAAAATTAGTCTTTTGGTACAATTTTCTAATGGTAATTACATGTAATTGAAGAGAAATGAGTTGCTCCTCTTTGAAGGTGGTGATCATACCATACCATCACTTATGATTCGTGTAACAACCATACACGAAATTGTAAATTGAGATTACACTAGGTGTATCAAAATAGGTGTATCAAGGATGCTGAATAAGAGACATGAAATTCTAAGCAATTATAATTGGAAACACTCCCAGCAAAACATTCAATAAGGATGAATTTTTAGAACCTTGCTGGGAGACAGTTCTTTGGGGGATTCTTACATTCTTTTATGCCTTCTGAAGTAGGGCATTCACTACCCACTCTTTTGCGGAGGCCTGATTTCCCATTTTTTGCATATTTCATCAAGTTTGCTTGTTAGGTGAGCAACCTTGGGAAATGCAATAGTTCCTTTATAAGCAAACAAGTCTGAGAGAGGATGGGATTTCTCTCTATGATATGACATTTAAAGGGGGTTGTAGAGGATATTATTAATGTTATTCAATGAATGGAATCTTACTCCCCTAAATCTCTCTGAGCCTGTTCACATAGCTGCAAAGGAGGGTGGAGGTGGAAGGAAAGTGTGCTTGTTAGTTTTTAGCAACATGACACACACTAAAATCATCTGGTCTCCCTACCCTTTGTGGTTTCTGTGGTTACTACATGTTATATAAGCACATCTGAGGATTTTGGGCTAGGAACCACAGATGAGAAAGAACGTGTTGTGTTTGTCCTTATAAGTCCTAATTACATCATTCAACATAATCTTTTCTAGGTCTATCTATTTGCCTGAAATTTTCATTTCACATTTTTCAATTTTCTTCATTTTCATTTTCAAATTTCTTCACAGCTGAATAACACTCCATTGTGTGTATGTACCACATTTTCATTACCCACCTGTCAGCTGAAGGGCAGTTAGGTTGTTTCCATTGTGGCTAAGATCATAACGAACATGGTAAGTACCTGAGGTGTAGGAAGTCAAGGTCTAGGCATATATCAAGGAATGGTATTAGTGTGTCATGGGGTAAATTTACTTTTAGGTTTTTTTGTGGAATTTCCATTCTGATTACCAAGGTTGATGCACCAATTTGGATCCCTACCAACAGTGAATGAGGGTTAGATTTTGCTAGAGCTGAAGACCTCTTAGAATGATAACTTTACAATATCCAAACTAAGCTGTGCCATTTATACTCTTCTAAGGATTTGTTGAACATACTCAGAAAGCAAGAAAAATGGTACACTGCATCAGATAATCCTGACCTTGTAAGAATATACTGTAAAACAGACAGGAAGGGTATTTCTCAAAAAGGACAAAATATTTATCTAATTCAAGCACTGGTATAAACAGATACCTTGCTACTTTGAAATGTTTGATGGGAAATATGGAAGCATAATGTGTAAAGGGACAAGGGGTTGTATCCACTACTGTTCTGACTGTTCAAACTGTAGTTTCAAATAAACTACATATTCCTTTGCACCCTACGGTTATTCCTCTGAAAGGGGCAATTAAGCCTGCTCTCATCTCGTGTGTGTGTGTGTGTGTGTGTGTGTGTGTGTGTGTGTGTGTGTGGTGTTAGAGAGAGAGAGAGAGAGAGACTTAAAAAAAGAATTGATACTTAAAATGGGAGCTATCATTATTGGTACTTCTATTAATTACTAAAAATTGTATCTACAAAAGGATTAACTGGGCTTCAATCACTGTATAATCACACTTTCACTAAGTAAGAATCAAGCATAAGCACACGATGATAGTTGTTTGCAGTCAAATATGCTGAGCTTCCTAGAGATTGGTTACACATGAGACAGCGGTTTTACTCACGAAGTGTATGTACATGAAGTCAAATTCATTCTTCCAAAAGCATTTAAGAAAAGCATTGTGCTACACTATCTTTGATTCGAGATCGAATGAGTAGCCATCATTCGGGAGCCCAGTCCCTTTCTCTACCTCCAAAAGCATAGGCGGTCGTTTACTTTTTCTCCCCATCAAAAATAGTCATTACTTAGTAAAAAGTTGAAGACAATCACAAAGTAACAATGTTAAATTTAAACTTCAGACGTTTCATTTAAACTCATCAAAAATAACATAATTTATGTAATAATTTCAAACCTTCAAATTCCTTGTAGTTTTCAAGTAGTACATGCTTTGCTTGTCTGGTGTGAGTCTATACAATTTTAATACACTATTCTGATAATTTCAAATATGACACTGAATAATAACTCAACTCAAAAATTAACCTAATTAAAGTGCAATTTTAAAAAAAGAGATCAGATAAGTGTAAAATAGGCATGAGATATTAATCAACTAGAATATTCGACATTAGTACCAATGTACCAGAATCCAAACCATATATCTCATGTATAACTCTGTATAACACAAATATGGATACACAGGGGAGAAGAGTCAAATCCCTTTATGGAATCAAGGATAGTACTTTTAATTTCTTTCTTTTTATGATGGGGTTGTTTTTCTCACGAGGTTTTGGCAGGCCCTAGAAATTGATGTCATTTTTGATTAATTCTTTTTGTACTCTGATGACAGCTAATGGAATGATTTGAAAGCTATTTGCTTTGCAGGGGGAAAAAAAGATCCAATATAGCTGCCTTTTATGCCCATTCTTAAAGCTTTTACCTCTTTCTCTTGAAATAATTAGTAAAAGAGGAGAAAGATTGCTGTAATTACTAAGCATTATAAACTATATCTGGGTTCCTGACATTAACAGTAGCTGTCATTAAAATTAGATCACTTGTCTCATCTTAAGAAAATGTTACTTTTTACTATTTTAATGATATAATCTGAAAAATATCTTGACAGGATACTAATTCTGAGAATGGAATATAGACCTTTAAATATATATGCATTTTTGCCTCGTACAGAAAGCTATAAGGTGAAAAAAGTTCCGTCAATAAGTGCTTAGACTGGCATTATGAAAATGGGTCATCAACTATTTCATAAAACTCATCAGAGTTCAGGTAGTATACTTGAAATCACTTTTAAGAACAAATAAAAATATGAATTATTCTTTTATTCAAGTAACCAAAAAAAAAACATACTTTCGTGGCTAGAATTTGGGTAAAGGAATTTTAACATATAGAATATTTGCAGGTGTTTATTAATATCTCTATAACATTTGCATTTGCAACATTTTCTTCCTCTAGTTTGTGGTAATTGTGAATCATCTGTACTATAGAAATTACTTTTATGCCAGTGTAATTTTTCGGTATCAAAAGTATGCTATGTAAAAGATATGCATCTGTAAAAGGTACAATTAAGATGCTGTGTGTGAAGAAGCACATATCTATAATACCAGTACATGAGAGTTGAAAGCAAGAGGATCAGGAGGTCAAGGTCAGCTCTGTCTAACATAGTGAGTTCAAAGTCAGTATTGGTCACGTGAGACCCTGCCTCAAAGCATGCAAACAAACAAGCAAAACTGTAAACAAAACATTGTCATATGCAAACATTGAAAATGTTTATGACACAAGGACACAAAGAAGTATGAATAACAAAATTTCAAGAATTATGATCTGAGATCAGACTATTTCCTACAACATGAAAATGTTAAATATCGATCAATAGTATAAAAAAGCCAATAATCTCAAATTATCGTAAGTAAGCATTCTCATGCTGGTATCAACACATATGTTCCATACAAACATAAATATCTTAAATTTGTTAAATAATTAACTTCTTTTTCATGGTAAAATTTTATGTTATACATCTTAAATTTTTGTGTTACATTATGCACTAATTTGTGCTAAGTATGAAATAGTACCCAAACTTATTCTAGGAAATTAATGACTTCCCTAACCCTGAAAAACACAAAGTTGATTCTATTGAATGTGATAAATGAAATGTAAATTAAAATTTTAATAAGGTGTTTATTAATCCATTTGTTCACAGCTAACTTGAACTCAAGTTAAATTAGTTCATAATTATCAGCACTAGAGATATGATTTCTTCTAAATCTCAAGGGCAAATAAGTGTTGGAGGATGGCTTATCCCAAGACAGCTCCATAAAGTGTTATTAAAAGTATTTACTAGCCACTTTTTCTGTGATGCATTTCATTTAGAAAATCAATTGTGTGTTGTTAAAGATAACAACAGTCCTCTAGAAGCAATCCCCACAGTAGATTCAAAGTCACAAATGATCATGCATTATCCTTTTTTGAATACTTATCGTTGCCATGGTCATATTTTATAAAATAATTATAGAAAACATTTCTTCATAATTATAAAATAGTATGACCACAAAGCCACAGGTTTCTCTTGTATAAAAAATGTTCAGTATCTTTTAAGTGTTTGTTTCAATGTGCATGACAATGTTTCTTGATTCTGAATGCTAGAAGTTATCAAGTTAGTACAATTCACCAACCTGTCTATAATCAATTAAAATACCAAGTTTGGATAAACTTTGAAAATAATTCATTATAAACAAATATTAATAATCTAACATCATAATTGACGGCCTATGTACATAGCTTTAGTATATAAACTAAAAAAATATAAACATATCATTTAAAAATGTGCAGGTATATGTTCAGAATGGTGTCAATAATAGACAATATATAGAAATAACTTGGATGTTCAATCACTTATGACTAGATAAACAAAATGCAGTATACTAATAATACTGAAGAATATTACTCAGAGGCATGATGTTCCAATACATGATACAATATGCATGAGTTTTGAAAGTGTATTCTAAATGAAACTTAGATCAGCCATATTTCTAGGATTTGTTTATGGTTGTTTTCTAACCAATAGAAGCAGAACATTTTTAGTGGTCTCCCAGAGATTTTGAGAATAATATGCTAAAATCTTTCTATGGAAATGAAGTATCTTGCAGAAGAGACAAAATATTCACAAAGAAATTATTGGAGACGTTCATACTTCGCTCAGGAGCCCATTAACCTAAAAATAACTGAATTATATTGAAGGCTGAAAGTCCATATTTCATTAGAGTTGTAGAAAGAAGGAAAAATAGCACAGAATTCCTTTCAAGATACTATTTGTTTTTACTGTAACTTATTTTATTTAAGGGCGAAGATTTAAAAAATTAGGGTTAGGACAGAGCTGTTTGCTGTGGGCAAACAAGCAGACAAGGGAAGCATCCCTTACTTCCTTATTAGGCTGCTGTGACAAGACACAAGAGTGCAGCTGTGGATGACTTCATTGCATCCATTAGCTGGAATGCCCATCTGTGTAGCGAGTAAATGTGTGAAGAGTTGATGAAGTTCTGAGTGAATGTGCATCATTGACCTGAGCATGGCCATCTAAAGGACCAAATACCTCAGATCCATGGGAATGACAAAGTTTAGAGGGAAGATAAAGCCTTCCTCTGGTCCATGTGTCAACACCAACAGTGTGTCTGAGTTAGCCCCCTAAGCTTCCCCTTTGAGCTTATACCTAAGACTGCTCACATACAGAGACCACTTAGCAAGACTAGCTGAAGCCCTCCACCATGCTATACAGAACAAATGTGCTGAGGTACAGCTTGTTGCATAGTTGGTGCAGCTCCATCAGAGCATCAGCCAACATACACAGCTCATCCAACCCCAGATTTTCTGTATTTGTATGTGTGTCTACTCTTTTCCTTTCTTCCCTTAGTCAGGTTTCTAAAACCAAGCCATGCGGGCAAATGTACATCAGACCTCATTCAACCCACTTCAAATATGTGCATCTGTCTGGCAAAGAAAAAGTCACATATAGACACAAGCACGCACATATGCACACATGCATGTTCACAGTGTGCTCACAAGTGAACACACACATACACGAATTTCAATGAATAGATAGACATGTAAGTAGATAAATAGCTATATGATAGATAGATAGATAGATAGATAGATAGATAGATAGATAGATAGATAGATAGATCTCACAAAGAATCCATCTTTGAATTCTTAGAAGAAAGTCACAAACACACTCCACAGATACACATACACACACACACACACACACACACACATCACCACCACCACCACCACCAGTAGGCATCTTTATTGTTTAATAGATGTAGATTCTCCACACCTATATCTGGAATTCCACCTGATTTTCATGCTGAGGCTAATAACCAGAAGGTACATCAGAAAGCGACCTAAGCTTTTACAGCTCACTTTCTTTTACAGACAGAATATAAAGAAATGCTCTCTAGAACACAAAACAGTTTTAGTCACTATGGAATTTAAATGGGATCTTAAAGAACATAGATAAATCCCAATGCAGTAAAGACAAGCTGAGATGCTGTACAACTGTTTAAGGGTGCCTGGCGTTGCAGCTTGATCACTTGATGATGAATCTTGTACTAACACCAAATAGAGATGCAGAAAACACTAAGTTGACTTGGTGGCTCTGCGCAGGAACTAAAAGGCAGTAGTACTAAAGATATCTGAGAACATCCACACCCAGAAGGGCTTTATCTTCCAGGAGATCTAGACTGGCACCACTCCCAGTGCTCACGTGGCTTACTTTATCCTCTGTGTTCAACCTGGCACAGAAAGTGGCGGTGTCTTCATCACCTCTGCTAGTAATGCAACCTCTGGGAGTGGCTTTTACCACCTCATCCATGAGGGACTCATTTCTCTTGGCTAAAGCTTCCCATTCAAATACTTAAACAGATCCATTCCGAACAACCTGCTTAGCTTGAACCACAGCCTCAGCAGCATATTTCTTGATGCTCTCAGTACTACAGCCCAAACCCAGCTAGTCAGTAGACATGCCAGAGGCCACAGCAGTTCTGCCAGACTTGGCAGCCTCATTGAATTTATCAGCAGTGACAAAGTCAACAGGCAAGATAATCTTCACACAATTTTTCTCCGCTTTGGACAGGAGAACTTTGACCATGTTGGCTCCATCTTCATTATAGAGAGAAGTGCCAATCTCCAAGTAGTTGACTACCTTAAGGAAGGAAAAATCCATTGCACCACCAATGATAATCTCATGACTTTGTCCAGCATGTTATTGACCAGCTGGATCTTGTCTACAACTTTAGCTCCTCCCGAGATGGTCAAGAAGGGTCACTCTGGATTTTCTAAACCTTGGCAAAGTACTTCATCTCCTTCTTCACCAAAAATCCACAAGCCTTCTGTGACAGATTCCCACACATCATGGAATTGTGGGTTTGGTGTGCAGTTCTGAAAGCATCATCGACATAGACATCATCTACATTGGACAGTGAAACTTGCAAAGTATCGATTTTGGCTGGATCAGGTTAAACTTTGTTCCTAGAAGCATCCTTTCCTTTCCCTTCCTCCTCTATACTAAAGCAGAGGTTTTCTAGCAGAATGGCAGTCCTTGATGCTAGGTTGGCACACGCGTTCTCTGCTTCTGGGCCCACACAATCCTTTAATAACATAACATCTTTGCCCATCAGAGATTTGAGTTATGTAGCAACTAGATCTAATGATTATCTGGCATGGGAACACAAGCAGGCTAACCCAGGTTGCTCCTAAGGACAACTGACCTGGCTCCATTGTACAAGCAGATTTTGACGCTTGCGACAGCAACCATGATCCTTTGGTTAGTTGTTATCTGGCTGTTCCTCAGGAACACCAAAGTCCACCCTCATCATCATCCACTTCTTCACATTCAGCTTGTCCACAGGCAGCTTGTTAGAAAGTAACATTTTTGGCAACACCATGGGGTCAAGAGGTTTGGAGTTCAGGAAGAGGACAAAAGATCTTTTTTACTATCTTGTTAAGTTGTAAGATGGAGAGAAATGAAATAAAACCATTTGGGAATATTTCATGAGTAAAATGTCTCTTTGAGAAATAGATGCACATGGAACCTGGGTCTAGATTAGAACTTTAGTTCTTTCTGTTCAATCCACTGGGATGTGCTGTTGTAATATATTCACTGCCAAGAGATACATTACTGCGCAAATGATGGAATCTATCATATACAGAAAAATTGACTTCCCATCAACTGCATAATATGAAAAGAAAAATTGTAATGAGAAGCACTGTCAGAATGTGAAATGGTATAAAATATGTTCAGCATTCACACATAAAAAAGAAAGAGAAGCACCTGGTGCAAATCTTTAAAGGAGAATGAACAATATGTAGAAGGGTGGGAGGCTCCAGGCTGGATGACGACATTCACATTTACCTTGTGCTAGATTTCTTTAATTTTGATCTTAATAAAACTTGGAAAACGGGTTCAGTGAAGGCATAAGATGTAGACATGTCTTTGTCAGAAGACAATAATTACCGTATAGTATCAGTCAAAAGACACAGGTTATCAAAGTTCCAATCCTGTTTACATCTAGTACTACAACTCAGAAAAAAAAATAAGAATTCATTAAATGTTTATGTTTTATAGGGTTCAAAACATTACTTCATTTGATTTTCTTGAAATCAAAAGATAAACATCATTGAAATGCTTTCATTTAAAAAAAATGGTATGGATTTACTCTTCACCATTCTCATTAAAATGTAACTATGCTATTAATTAAATATCCATTTAAAAGAAAATAAATTAATGACCAATAAATAATGCAAGTGAGTTTAACTGAAATCCTCTGATTATAGTAAATGTTTTTAAGAAAAAAAATAGAATTTTGGAAATATACTATTGTAGCTACTTTACAGTATGCCTGCTTAAAAAATATAAACAAATTTTAAAAAATCTAAGAAACATGGTTTCTAAAACAGTATGTACTTCAGCAGTTTGATATGTTTGTCCCGGCAGAGGCAGAGACTGTACCTTTGTGCTGAATTTGCTACCTTGAGTCAATGCAGAAATGTTTGATTGTCCTCAATTGCATAAACCACATTCTCCAGTTTTATTTACTTGGTCACTTATTTTCCTGAGACAGTATCTTGCTATATTGCCCAGGTTCGTTTTGCATAATGTTAAATTTTATTTATCTTTGGAGATTTTATTAGGAATAATTGCTAAGTTAAATTTATTGGTATGACAAGGGCTATTTTTATTTTCATTTTCGTTCACCAGATGCAAATCTACCTTTAAAACCTAATATTCAGAGATATTTAAGGAAAGGGATAATTTGAAGAAATTAGCCAGGCTAATATTTACCTAAATTCATAAAATCTCTATTATTTAATTCTCTGTTCTAATTAAGATTTTATGGGATCTGTAATTTTTGCATAGTCACTAAGGCATTGCTCTCTACTTCTTTCTGTTTATACAACTTCTCTGAAACTTAGGTGTCAATATTTGTTATTAGCTAATATGTAAAAAAAAAAAAAAAAAAAAAAAAAAAAAAAAAAACTTAAGTAAATCACTCATCACTTCAGCAAGACTGAATTAAAAATTCCAACTTAGGTCTGCCTGAATCCCAAGCACTTACTTTGGCCAATAAGAAGTTAATTATTTTTTTTCTAATTTTCAATATTTTTATACTATGTAAGTGGAAATTAATTTTTTTAAATTGCTTCTTTCAAATTCTACCTTTTCTTTAAAATGCATCCAAATTGCTCAACTTCTAAATTGCTACTACATTTGAGAAGAACAGAAGAAGATTTGTTCTTCTAATGCAGCCTATGAATGGATTCTTATGAGCTTCCAAATATTCCATAACTTTTCAAGAAAGTGACATTTACAGAAACCCCACAAAGAGAAACACCAAAAAAAAAAAAAAATCAAATGAAAAAAATTTCAATAAAGCTAAAACAGCTCAAAACAAATTTAGTTCCTGGGAAGAAAAAAAATCTCTTGTGGGTAGACTTTCAAACACAAGAAAAATATCTGGAATTTCTAAAATATCTAATTATTTAATTGCCAGAGGAATGGGTCTTCTGTTGATGGGTATAATCACCAATGCATGTTAGTTGTGAATCACTGTTAAAAATACATTCACATTAGAGGTTGAAGTGAGAAAAGAACCATTAATGTTTCTTAAAATTCTTAATTCTCTGGCATGTTTAAAGATAATATATTAAACTTATTTGTCTGGTCTTTTTATTTCTCCCTTGAGTAAAGAAAAATTGTGTACACATCTTTGATAGTTCAGCAGATGTTATGAATGATTAAAGTATGTTTGAAATGATTTAATGCCTGAAAAATTAATAAGTGATCATATATATAATATCAGGCAGCCATTAAAATGATGGTGTGAAATTATGCAAAAAGTACAAATCACTTTTTGTGATTAAGTGTACATGAGCACAGATACACCGAGCGAAATTCACTTAAATTTGTTGATTGATATTCGGGTACCCGAATTTCTATTTTTATAGACTGTTTAACTTTAATCAAAGTAAAACACTTATTTTAGTGAATAATTATTGAAAAATAATTATAAATGAAAAAGATATGGTGGATATCTTAAGAAAAGAGAAACCAAGTAAAGGTAATTAAGAACAGAGTTTTTATCTATACAGTACAAAATGAACCAAAATCAGCACAAATAATTATTATACAAAAACTATTCTATGTCTATATATGAGAAGAGACTGACTCCAACAAGGGTGGCATTAAGAGTAATTAGGTAAGTGAATATGATCAAAATATAATGTATAAAATTATCTACAATACATAGGAAGGAAGTATGCTTATGAGTATATTTAACACATTAAATGTATAGTGAGTAGCTACTGTGTGGCAGGTCCCATGCTGTACACAGAAACACAAGACAATCAGCCCTGACACTCTATGGAGTTTGAGCGTGTACTCCTTTTCCTATGCACTCCAGGTAGAGTTTCGGTGAACTTTTCTTAGTATCCTCATTCATTGGATTTTGTTCTATTAGATAATTTCTAAAGCTTATGTATTATAGGGTTTCTAAGCTTTAACGTGTGAGCAGCATTGCAAAAAGCTCATTGAAAGGGTGGAATTTTGAAAAAGCGCTAGTATTTTAAACATTATAAAACCTAATCACATATTTTACTTGAATCTAATGTTCTTAAGTACTCTAAATTGTGAAGAAATATTAATTACAAAAATCTCATATCTTCTTAATTTAAGGAAGTATTTTTTTTTATAATTTGAAATTGTTATTCAAAGAAGTTGGTACAAGAAGCAGCAAAAATATTCCTTCTAGAAGGAAGGAAAAAGAAAACTACATTTGCTACTGAAATTTCTAGTAATCATTCCTCATGTGCAAATTGATTCATTTCTCTCCAAAACTTAGTCAAGTTTAAAAGTAAACCAATCTTTTAAAAATATACCACAAGAAGGGAAATTGCTCTCCATTACTTAAAAGTCTAGCTGCATGCTACCTTATTAAAACACCAGCATATAAAAGTGTATTTGGTTGGTAAAGAAGAAATAAAAAGTCTTGTCAACTCTGAGGTTAGCAGATTTATAAGTGACGTAGTTTAGAAGTAGAGGATTATCACCTTCCCTGGAAGGGAAAGGAAAGTTCCAGAAATAAAACCTCCCTGTTAAGCAAGAGGCAAGTTTCCAATGTGGAAAACACACCCACAATCAACTACACTTCAGAATGTACGAGAGAAAAAAATCAAAGGCCGCCACCGAAAAAAACTGTAAACAGTTATTTGAACAATGAATGTCTTACACATAATATTATTTTAGTCCCCAAATATTTGTTTAATATGCTTTCTTATATCAATGCTTAAAAATACAGGAGAAAGAAATGTGTTTTTTATAATTGCTTTTGGAATTATTCCTAATTACTCCATAGTGGGTCTATTTCTTGTCTGTTCTAGAAACTATCCTGAAAATACCTGTATCCAGAAATTATTACTCTAGACATGAGGCCTATACAAATTCTCAAAGGTGTGAAAATATTAACGGTTCACAAAAATTTGATTGTCATTATTAGAGTGTGTAAGGAGCAAAGAAAAGTCTATGCTACTCACACCACTGTTAAAAGAATTAAAAATAACAAAGCACAAAAATAACCTAAACTCCTTACCATTTTGTTTCAGAAAGTGATGCATGTGTGAAAGAAGCATGCTGCCTTTGTCAGTGTGCTCATTTTATTCTGCTTATTAGAGAGTAAGTCCCTTTGAACTTGTGTCTGCTCTTCCATTACCATGGAAGAAATCTCATATTGCTCCAAACAAGTGAAACATATGACTATTTCTGCCTAGGCAATGGAAAACCATGCTGTCGCTGGAAGAAACAAACTACTGACACACGCAACATAGGTAAATAGCAAAAACTCTATGTCCAGACAAACAGTTAATCTTTTAAAAATGTATACTTTGTTTACTTTTTTCATTTTTAATTAATTTTTGGCACTGAGGAGTTTTATAAATGATTCATTTTTACTTTATGGGCATTGGGTTTTGCCTGCATGCATGTCTGTGTGAAGATGGCAGATCCCTGGAGCTGGAGTTACATACAATGGTGAACTGCCATGTTGATGCTGGGAATTGAACCTGGGTCCTCTGTAAGAACAGTCAGTGTTCTTAACCACTGAGCCATGTCCCCAGTCATGACACTGAAGAGTTTTAAAATGTATGCATCTGTCTCTTATTTTTCCCAGCTTTCATGTAAATGAAGTTTTTGGAAAGAAATATCTTTCCCGTGATAGAAAACACTAGTTTTCCAGTAAAAAACCAGGACTTGGAATTACCTGATAAGTGTGGAAAGGGGAGCTTGAGGGAGAGAAATGTTCAATATCTTGACTCTGACATATGTTACACTAGCATCCTGCTAGCCCTATATTCCCTAAAAGTACACTAAACTCTGTTCTCAAATTGGACTCATATTTGGTGTATGGATTAAGCATTAATAAAGTAGAATTTCAAATAAAAAACATAGGGAAAATGGGAATACTTCAAAGGTAAGAAAGAACTGCCATTTTTTACATAGTAGTCATTTGCTATATATGTGAACAATTATTATACAAAGATACCAAGAAACTAAAGACGGCTACCAAAACTTCTCACATTTTGTAGATTTCAATACTGACATTCAGGAACCAAAAACATACTTTGAAGTGAACACATTTTGTAAATGAGCTGATCAGAATTCAAGTAGTTCTCTTAATATATATATAGTCATAGATCTAGGTATGTAACCTAACAATTCAAATCCAATTATAAGAAATTAGCATCATGGAGTTATCCTAATAGCTACACTGACATTTTGTTTAAACATAGAATGTATTGTGGGACTGGGGAAATGGCTCAGTGGGTAAAAAGCTCGTACCCAGACAAATGGATCTTAGTTCTCCAGAAAGAATATAGAAAATGTAGTAGCACCATTGTCTTATCATTCCTACTGCTATACTGAAGACAGACAGGAGACCTGCCTGAAATCTCACATGAGCCTGGAGGTCACGTGAGGCAGAGACAGTAAAAGAGACCCTGCCTCAAATAAGGTTCAAAGAGAGAACTGACTCCTGAAAGTTATCCTCTCCTCCACATGAACACAATAACATGTGAAATGCCTACACACACACACACACACACACACACACACACACACACACACGCATGCCTTAAATTAGTTTGTTTCTAGGTTTTATACAATTTTTATCAAAAAAGCTTGTTTAATAGAGTATTTGTTAAATTTCTATCTTTAACTGTAGGCTTAAACTGAGAAAATTTATAAATATTTTACAGAATTGCCCATTAAAACATTAGATTGAACTACCTATTCTTCATGCAAAGAACTGAAAACTTCCCACATATAATTTTTACTATGTAGTTGAAATTAAGAATGACAAAAGGAAAAATTACTATGACAATCAATGGATTTATAGTCCGAAAGGAAATAAAAAGCATGCATGGAAACACATACTGTTAATGACTTATGTATTGTTCCTCTTCAAGTATTCTAGTTTATATTGCATGATAACCGCATGCCCCAAAACAACTTGAGAAGGAAGGGGTTTATATCATCTTACACTTTCAGGTTAAGGTCCATCACTGAGAAAAGTCAAGGCAGGAACTCAAGATAGGAATGTGAAGCAGAATCAAGAAGGAAGCTTGATGACTGGCTTGCTCCTTGTCTCTAACAGCTTGCTTGCTTATATAATCCAGGCCCATCTATCCATCTAGATAGATGGGCCCATCTCTCTACTATGTAGGCGTAGTGCTGCCCGCAGTGGGCTGTGCCCTCTCACATCAATTATCAACACAAACAATTACCCTCAGACATCCCTATAGGCCAATTTGATGGAAATAATTATTTAACTCAGTTTCCTTTTCTCAAGTGACTCTAGTTTGTATCAAGTTGACAATAAAAAAAACTAACCAGTATGCCATGTACATAAACAGCTTTTCATAGTCTCTTTTCTTGGGTTGGGCAAAATAAAAGTTAATTTCATCTAACGATTGTATAGATATCATAATAACCCATAGAGTTAATTGTGATATTCAATTCTAAGGAATCATTGCTCTTATCCCATCATGGACTTAACAGTTTAAAGAAGATAAACAACTAGAAAGACCTGTAGCCTTGAGGGTATCTCCCCATGTCCTTTTCTACATCAAACACTCACTTCTGGCATAGAATAATAGGAGAGATTGCAAGCTCAGCAGGGAAAGTTACATTATGCAATCTTGTCCTTTCATATTGCAAAGGGTTCATGGAGGCCTCATCCGCCCATGGGCTGCAGGGTTATTTATAAATGAACAACTCTGTGGGCTCTTTGTTCTTGCTGCTGGTGTGACACAATTCTGATGTCTTTTGATCTCATATTATTAATAAATAGCTCTCTCATCACGTTGTTCATTATGACAGTGTTATCCTGTTTATTAAAATGACCTGTCTAGCGTAATCATCAAAAATCAAAAGCATGGATAATTGACTTCCTCCTCATTTGTCCTGTCCAGCCACATTTTAGACAATTTGCAGTGCGACAGACTGAGACTGATCCAGACTCCGCACTTCTAAATTACAGTATCCAATCTCTCCAAGACGGGACCAGCGAAGGGAAAAGACTCGCTATCCACAGGCTAGTATGACTGGTGGGAACCATAATCATAGAAAACGCATGTGCCTTGAATTGCATTTACCCAAAGATTATTCTACACATTGGGGCATTAGCGAGTAGATTTGCCAGAGATCAACGTATTGCAATAATCATGACGTAGAGCATACTCTCCTCCTCCCAACCTCTACCGGTCTCCTCTTCTTAGTGACTTCTCCCTTCTAGCTGGCCTTTGTGGACAAGCTGTGCTTGTCCTCTTTCCTTCAGACCTACTGGACTCACATATTTGTTCCAACTAGGAAGGCTGTTTGTTGCAAGCCTGACGCCTCTGCCTTTGTCTTTGCAGTGAAATAGATGTTTCATGGGTAGTCTATTGCCTTTGGAATTCTGTCAGGAGTCAGATATAAATTCCCTAAACTTCAGAGAATTAGGTGAATTTTGAACCCTCTTTTCACTGGCTACTGAAGATAGGTACCCTATCCTCTTCCTTACTGTGTGATAATTCTTTCTAATTTTATTCTTTCAAACTTTCCACTTTCAACCAATAGAATTGGTTGATTATTAATATGAATAGAAAATTTCCCCCACATTATTAGCTTACCCAAAATAGATATGAATAGGAAAGAATTTGGCAAGGTTTTTATACCTCTTAAAATCTTGAGACTTGGCTAAAAATGACAATGAAATAACTGTAAGACAACACACACACACAGACACAAACACACATGTATATACAAACACACATGTACACACAAACACACACACACACACACTTTTATTATTTAGTTTTATTATTAAGCAAGATTGAAGTGATAAGTCTTATAAGTAACAGATAAATTAAACATAAAGGGGTCAAAGATGAAGAGTTAAAAATCAACTGTCTCTATCAAAACACTTCAACAGCCTAGAAGTATACACCATGTAGTTGCTATTCCCATATTTCAGACTCTGTTGTAGTATACTTTGCAGGTCCTGTAGAGAGACTATGGTCTTAATATTAGACTAAACTTTTTTTTTCAAACCCTCATTGTTTCTACTCCTGATTTTGAAAACCAAAGAAACTCCATTCCTGTTAGAACCAGAAGATAGCTTCTATGTTTCTAAAAAAGTATATATTTGAGCTATGTACCCACTCTAATATATTGAGTTATTTCTCAAAAATCTTGTTTAGATTCTTTTGACCTACTAAGTGTTCCACTCTCAATCCATCATGTTTTGTTTTCCATCCAATTTCCTTAAAGCAAATAGTTCTGATGCTGGGAAAGCATTTACATGACAGAATTAACCTGAATACTTTGCTTCTAACAAAGCAATATAAATTATACTATCTCCTTTTGATGACAGACATACGGTTGTTTCTTTTAAGTTTTCAGTTAGGTAAAATGCCTTAATATAAGCTTTTAAATTGAGAAACATGACTTAGAAAATATAAGATAATTTTAAAACAGAAGAATTGGAAAGCATCACCAATGTGACTTATCTAATCCACTTATAAGACTCCAAAACCAAATCTCACATCATTGTGTAATGCTATAGAAAACAGAAATAAAACTATGTAATGACTGGCATGTAGAATCCAAACTAGAACCGAAATGCCATGAAGTTGAAATCAAACTGAAAATACAGATTTAGCTATTATATCAAGCCAAAAATCACTGATTCTGTATCAGCTTTGTAAGTTAGTATAGACAATGGGAATACAAGAAAAAAATTAAGCCCTACAAGAAACTTCCATTATTGCTCCATATGGTACAGGCCTGCAATCCCAGGAACACTGAAAATACATTGACATAAAATGATTGTGCTATTCATGAATAGGAGGCCAATTATGGCTACAAAGTGAGATTCACTGTGTAAAAAACGAAAATACATTACTTTTTAGAAAAAAAAATTCATAAAATACAGTTTATACTAACATTCCACATTGACAATGTTAACAACTGAATGAAAAGCTTTTAGGTGTTTAAGAAAGAAGACTCACTTCCAGGATGAAAAAAAAAACTTTATTAAAAAGGCAAGGCATAAATTCAACTTAGGGAAGAGTGAAACTCAAATCAATAGAAGAGATGAGGGCTTGCATTCCAGGTACTATGAATACTGTGTGCAAATGGCAACAGAAAGTAGTGGTGTAAAATACATTGAGAAAGGCGGAAGGAACAGAGCATCTGTTACTTTAAGTGATGAGTGATTACCTTGAACTCACAGCCACTGGACAGAGATATTATGGGCGGTTTTGTTCCAGACAACTGCATACATAAAGCCATATCGTAGGATCCCAAATCCACCTGGAATACATGGAACAGATGGGTAAATTGGTTGGTAAATTAGAAGTAACAGCCAGTAAATGGGATGCAATACCTAAGATATTTTGTCTCTGGAAAAACTATAAATATAGCAATCTGGTAATGGCCTGTATGTGGAGCCAAAAAGAAAACATTTAAAAAGACAAAGATAATATGGTTGCTTTGGCAATGATACAGAATAGAAATTGAATAAAACTGGTTAATTTGTGGAAAGACTAAAATACTCAGAATAAGACTGGCAGGTTATTTGGGGCCAGAATTTAGGAAAACAGAAATTAATGTGACTTATGCTGAAAGGAAACAGCTTACGTTATGAGCCGTAGTGTTATAATGATGGTGGGAAAATAATAAGAAGAAATGCATAAGCCAGATTTAGAAAACAGGAAGAGACATTGGGGGGAGTAGAAATATTAAATGGGCTAAACCAGGATAAGGCATTTTCTTAGATACCTACAAGGAAGTACAAAACAGAAGGGCTGAACCTGCTGGGTAGCACACATCTGGGAAAGCTCATACAGAGTTTGTCAAACTGACCTGTGAGTCAACTACCATATGGCTAGAGAAACCGTCCTGGTCAGCAGGTGAGATTCATGGGATAGTCTTCCGACTTGGTTGTGTGTATTCCTCATGAGAGGAATACCGTGCTGGTTGGAAGGAGAGATTCATGGGATGGTCTTCAGACTTGGTTATGTGTATTCCACATGAGAATTTACAGCAGATTTTCAATATTACCAGATGGCAATGTCAGGCTGTAGAATCCAGAACATTTAGTAAAGAAAAGCGGCTTTCACAATGTTAAGAACTTGAAGAAATAGAGAATGAGAGCCTATACTGATGACCCTTTAAACAAAATCATAAAGTACAAAGTCTCCAAATTATGTCATTTGTTCTGGCAACTAACTTAGCATTTCGTCATTATGTAGCTTATGATATTCAGAAAGCATATGTGAACCTTTCCCACTTTGGGCCAAAAAGCCAAAAAATAAAAAATAAATGAGTTTAATGAAGTAGAAATTACTGATAATATGCTCAAATAGAAGAAAAGCATAAGGTCTGAAGAATTTTAATTGAATAAAAATTACAATAACTAGGTACTAAAACAAATATATAGAAGGGAGAAATAAATGCTAAAGTACTTTCAAGGGTTTTTTTTGTAAAATTCAGTATATATATATATTAATAAATAGGTGTCAGAAATTATCACCTACAGAGTGAATACATAGTATCAAAAATTAACATAAATTTTTAGTGACATGATTCCTAACTGCTTTTGTAATTACATAGAATGTAAATATAGAACACCAGAAAGAAAAGATGGTTTTTTTCCTTTTGCTACTACCAAGGGACAATATATCGAAGTTACAGTGGTGAAGCGTGTAGCTGGATGATCTGGTAGCTAGCAGCTTAATTTTGCTATATACGGATGGCCACAGAAAATTCTTGTCATTTTTTCCTTTTCATATTACTGCTACAGTGTCATTTCCTTGTTGACTCTGAAATATATCATTTCAAAATTTTTTTTTTACCACTTTACTTCACAGGGCTTGTGTATAGTTAGAAGATTCTTGGCCTTGTTGGTCTTATTTAAGAATGGCCTCTCAAGAAGCATCCAAAAATATGGCCCTAAGAAGTAACAATAACCAAGACTTCAAGTGAAATATATTTTAAAGTAGATGAACTATGATGATGTAGCATGAACTAATTACTATACCAAGAAAATTCTACAGGCAATTCAATAATGGCCAATCCCTAAACAAATGGATAGACAAGTTAAACAATTAATTTTGACAAAATGGAAATAAAATCAGAAATACCTCTGACTCTCATATTCAGGGAAAAGACCTCATTATAGCCCGAAAAAAGAAATTTATTTTAAAAGTGAAAAGTTAAATTTTTTTTCTATATGAGAAACTGTATACTTATCAGAGTGAGCAAATGTATATTAAAATGGATCCTTGGAACTAGTGATGAAATATTTTACTTAGTCATACTGCTTTCCTTCATTCCCTTTTTTGAAATGTTTTTAGCAATTCTTCAAAATCCTTTAGTAATTCTTTAAAAGAAATTTGGAGAGAATCTATCATTTATTGATACATAGGACAAGAAGAATGTGCAGATGCGATCTCATTTCCTGAAATCATTTAATTAAAATGAAACTTGAAGTGTAACTGGCAAAGAGACAGTGGAAATATCAGGTCGCTTGGAGTTGGAACTCTGCTGACTTGAATTCCAGTCCTGGTTGCTTCATTATTAACTTCCCTGAGTTCCAATTGCAGCGTCTTTAATGAGGTTGGAACAAGTGGATGTTTTCCAAACTCCGCTTAGCAACATGAACTGCTTTCTTCAAGTGAAAATTCATGTGGAAAAAATAATATATTTTACATGCCCATAAACAAACAGAGTTGAAATGTCTGTACTACAATCAAGCACCCTAGGAGGCAAATTGAAAGGCACTGAACCAGCTGGTGCCACTCAATGCTAACATTTAGGAGTCCCCCGAAGTAGTCACATTTTATTAATCGTAATAGCAACATTCAAACATCTGGATTAAATACCTTCTATATTTTGCTTCATTTACTTATCTAACTTTCATTTACTTATCTAACAGCATTAAGTGGAAAATAAGTCCAATTCATTAATCTATCCAGCAGACAAACAACTAGTAAATGCTAGAATCAGAATTCAAACCCAGGACAATTTGCCTAGAAATTTCACATCGACCCCTTGATGAATATTTACTATATACAAGTCACTCCTTACTCAATGCAATAATAACCATTTGACTTAGGTGTTTAGTGTGCTATATTGTGGGGAGAAAGCTAAAATTTAGATTATCTGGTGACTTGTTCACAGTTACACTTTTGGAAACACATCTCCCCTTTCTTCAACACCAGTAAACAATTCTCAACAATTTTGAATTTTTAAAACTTACACTCTACCATTGTTATTTTAAGAACTTGCTATTCCTCATGATATAATATGAAGTGTGAAATTTTTGTAGGTTTTTTTAATTTGAGGTGCATGTATTCCTAAAAACTAAGTATTGTACTGCCCCAAAGCACTAAAATATACAATAACCTTTGTGACATTATTTTAGGAACATACAGTTTCCTTTCTTCATACTAGAGTCTACAACCAGTCCAAGTGCTTACATATGATGATGATTATCACTTTTTGAATCCAGAAATGATTCCACTAAAATTAGAATACAATTAGCCAATAAACAGAAACATAATGTATGAGAGACCACTTCCTCCGACATTTAACGTTTACTTCCTATTTTCTATATGCACTAAGAGAATAATCCCATCATCTATGTTCTAAATATTGAACATTAGCATTCAAAACCTTGAATAAAGGATACTTGAACCTTCAGTGGTAGACAATTATGTCAGACTATCCAAGAGGTTGGTTTTGAGAATTCGTATGACAAAGAATTTTTTTTGGGGGGGGGGGGTTGTTTGCTTTGTTTTGTTTTGTTTCTCCTAATGCAAAACTTATTCAGTCTCTTAGAAGCAGAGCATAAGGAGAAAATGATTCCAAAGAGATATCGAGTCTCACATATAATGAATAAAGTGCTGGATTGCTTCCAGAAGTAAACTGGTAATTGTGTTAAAATGTGAATGCTGAAATCTCCTCGTGAACTGCCTCTTGAAGTTGACCAGGTCATGCTAGTGGCTGCCAAAAGCCCGAACTTGGCACTTGATCTTGAGTCAGCGCAGAGGGGTGGCCAGCTGGAAAGTGGCCTGAGGAGTTCCAATAATTTGAAAATCATCAACATAAATTTTCTCCCTAAGAAGAATGCTTCTTCTGGGGAAACGGAACCACTATTCTAGAGGGCTGTTGACACATTTTAGGGACTTTAGCGACAGCACATCAAGGAACTGGCCTGAATTTAGGCTCACAGGTCCAAAATTTACACCCACTCAAAAGAATGGAAATGAGAACAGCCTCATTTCCTAAGAAATGAGAAATCCACTTTGTTTTAAAAATCCATCTTAATGTCTGCCACAGGGTCTTGGGGTCAGTGTTTCCTCCAGTAGAATCAGTGTCTCTTAAAATAGCTTTCAATAGAAAACAGAAGTAACAGCAAGTTCTGTTCTACTAATGAAAGGAAATGAGAAAATGGCTAGTTTTGCATGAGAAAGTAGCCACTATCTCTGCTATGCTATCAACAGATCATTTGAGCAAAAGTAGCTTCACATTACGTTACCAATCTCAATGACGAACAGGACCTTAGGTTTGTGATGAAAGAAAGATTCTGATCATTCAATACCTTCTGCTCTCTATCTCCAAAAATCAAGTCACAAAGGCTATTTATGGGGCAATAATTCAAGGCACTTTGATGGACTTTATGTCTGAGAGAACATTGCTTTTCAATTTATTTGCTCTGATATTACTTTTAACCTTAAGAGCTATGTTCACAAATATGGGTGAAAAATCTCCTAAGTCTTCTACTGCATTCTTAAAAAAGACACAGAAGCCTGAGCAGGTAGAAGGGCTGCCATCTTACGATTACTCTCATCCATGCCCTTTCAAGAACTATGTTTTAAAGGAATGCTCTTTAACATTTATATATTTAATTAACATGAAGTTCAAATTTGTCTCTTGGAGAAAATAGAGAAGAGTATCAATATATTTATTTTTAAAAATGACATCTATCTATCAAACAATTTTAGAAATCTAGAAAAATATTCGTAGTTAATAAATAATGCTTCATAAAAAATAGTATAACATTTTTACATGAATCATGATAACTGATACTTATATCAGTTTTCTCAGTGACAGAAAGGAATTATTGGTCCCAATTTATGATAAAGAAAAGGTATAGTGGATCAATCATTAGTATTGAAGGTGAGCAGCATGGATGGAGTCACTACTAACGGCAGCCAACTTGACAATGGAGAGGAAAAGAGCAGGGTGATCGTGCTTCAGTCAGAGGCTGGGAGAGTAGTCAGAAGCTATAAGCCACAACATGCAGAACTCTGATTAATTTTTAGTGTTATATTTATTATAAAGATGCTTCTGTATTTGTCATATCCAGAAATAGTGAACAGACTAGATCTATATCAACTAATGAATGGGTAATGAAAATGCGGTACATTTACACAATGTAATATTAGTTAGCTACTGAGAAAAATGAAAATATAATATTTTCAGATAAATGGATGGATCTAGGATAAAAAAAACCATCCTGAATGAGGTCATTCACACACAAACAAACAAATATTATGATTTCCCTTTATATGTGGATGTTAGTGTTAGTTTTTTAAGTTTTCTGCATGTGTGCTGTAATTGAAATAACCACAGAGGTTAAGTGCACAGGACCAGTGGGAAGGAGAGGATCTTCCAAGGAAGGGAAAATATAGTGTTAGGTAGAGATAAAGGTAATAAAGGTTAGGTAGAGGTAACTAGAATAGGAAGATTAGATAGAAGGATGGGAGAAAGGGTAAAGGAGAAAATACAGGGTTAGGACAACTAACAGTAAAGGCTATTGGGGAAAACATAGAAAATGACTACTATAGAAGTTTGCTAAAATCTATACATCTATGAAAATTATCTAAAGAGAGTCACCAAATAATATGGGAAACAATGCCCCCAACCAGACATCTTATATACACCAAATAAAACCTCCAGTGCCATGAATGGGTTATATATTGCTGAGTTGTTAGCCAAAGGGGTCTTATGGAAACCTCTAACCATTATAGAATATTGCCAAGGCAATTGGTCGTTCCCCATAACCTGACGGTAAAGCCCTGGTACTGAAGAAACACTTACTTATACTTTGAACATGTAGAGCTGGTGCCTACATGGAAGCTTCACTCCTACTAACTAGCATTCACGGTATTTGAAGATACTCTAAATACTACCAGGGAAGAAAGCTATTTATCAATATCACCTAGATACAATCCCTGGTACCTATAGCAGCGACTTGCCTGCAAGAATGTATCTTGCAAGAAATGAGTGTATCTTGGTGCAATGGTAACATAAATGTTATGGAGCTAACTAGCCATTTTTTAATTGGATTTAAGTGCTACTCCATGAGATAGAGCCAATACAGGATACTTCTAAAGAAGCCAAGAACAAGAGACTCCATAGGTCATAACCCTACAGGAAAGCTGACTACTATTATTCTCCTGAAAAAACATAGCAATAAAATGACTCCTGATGACATACTACTATACCTGTAGATTATTGCCTCTTTAAAACCTCATCAGAAAAGTTTCTTCTTGCAGTGTGTGGGAGCTAACACAGAGACCCAGGTCTGAACAACGTGAAGTTAGTGCGAGACTTTGAAGTACCTAATCGTAAATGGAACATCTCCATCAAACCTCTTCGCTCAAGGTTCAGGGTGAAAGAGGAAGCATAAATATTATAATTTCCAGAGGTGATAGGTAACTCCAAGGAAAGAGTATCTTCCAGACACAACAGGACTAATACATTCATGAACTCATACAGACTGTGACAGCACACACAAGACCTGCACAGGTTCGTGCCAGATAATATCCAGGCACTGATAAGGACAAGTAGACACAGGACCTCACCTCTCCCCAAGAAGCCATTTGCAATTGGTAGCTGCTGGCCAGGCAAAAATCAGCTTTTTTCAAAGGAGTATCACTGGGTGTTTCATCCACAGTCCAGGCCAGGCCCCGGGCCCAGGAGTAATTTGCCAATATGAAACTACTCATCAACAGAGAAATCATAAGTGGTGGAAAACCTAGCCAACTACTTAGAGCTAGTGAAGTCATGGACCTAGCAGGATAGCATACAATCAGCACTTAAGCAAAATCTGCACAATCCCTAACTACATGGAAAATATTTGTCTGTACACCTACAGATAAGTGTAGTTCTCACCCCTCACAAAGAAAATCTTTTACAACAGACTGAGACCATTACAGAAAACCACAACAAATCAAAATGTAGAGTTGTGGAGCTCAATCCTAATGGATATATCTTCAAAACAAACCCTACAATTAAAGCTCAGGGAACACTGAGGGAAAGAAGTATAGGAAGATCTTAGGAGCCAGGGGATCAGAGAGTTTTCTGTGATTTTTTTAATTTTTATTTTAGCAATATCAGAAGCTACACCTATATAGCATCACAACATGACTGCTTAAACATAAGTTGAACAAGGACAACAGCAATAGACATGCTAACGTGGATAGAAAAAAGCCGCAGTTCTCAATACTACACAAATATACAGTGGAGTGAGGGAAAATAGTCTCTCTGGAAGAGCACACCAAATGGCTTTCCAACACCAAATGGTCAGCCCTGAAAATATTCATACAAGTAAAATTATACAGACTTAACAGGAAGAGAGGGATGTAAAAGGGTTTGGAGGGAGGAAATAAAGGGGGAAATAATGTAATTATATTATTTCATAGACCTTTTGTTTCATTTTATTTGGCCAGTTTTTTTTTGTCTTATTGCTCTTTTGATTGTTGGTTTTAAATTTTACTTTAGTGTTTTTGTAGAGGTTTTTAAGGAGGGAAATCAAGTTGGGTTGGTATGGAGGTGGGGAGGGGAAACATGATCAAATATGTTACATGACAAAATTATTAAAATATATATAAGACACAGTTCATTTTAAATGTCTGATGCTTTGGAACAGTGATAGGGTAAAATATTATCTTCTCTGCTATTAAACAAATAGTGTGACATAAGACATGAAATCCTTTGTCTCTGGACTTTGAGTTATGTGTGTTATTAAAATCATTCTAATTTTATCTTCATAGAATAAAATGAATTTAAAGACAAAACAAAATAAGTGAAAAATGCATCCATTTAGCAAGCCTTTCCTGAGACCTCTCTCTATTACTCAGTCTTCTCTCTTCACAGCGATCAGCTCACGCGCTTCCCTTTCAGATCATGACTGTTTAGATAATCTAGTCAGAAACTGCGTCTTCCATTCCCTTTCTAGCTCATTACCCCATCACATGTCATGCTGGCCTGGATCGCTGTCTCAAATTACCTGACTCGCTTCTTTATATGTTCATTTCTGCCCCCTACCCATTATCTGCCTGCAACCAGAAGGTAATCTCTTTGAGAGCAGAAAATGTGTCCTCAGAGCCACATCCGCGGGGCATTAAAAGATGTCTTGTTGGTATAGGTGATTGGCTTACAATGAGGAAAGAATAAATATTTATTATTCCATATTACATAGTAAATAGTAATTTTGAATGTATCATTGCAATTGATTTTCAGAAACAGTCTAGGAAACAACTACATTTAGAAAATATGGCTAGGGGCTGAGATTTTAGTTCAATTGTACTGTTTGCTAAACACAAATGAGACTCTGCACTTGATGCCAAGTATACACACACACACACACACACACTCATAGAGGAAACATCTACTATTATTTCCAAATATCAAATATGTTCAAATATATCCATACAACATAAAATCCGTTTCACACACTGTGATTATCATGAAAAGACATCCTTGTTCTCAGGATGTCTATAGTATCATATACTTGCCGTATTAAGCTCCATCTGCCTTTTTCAATCTGTGCCCCTGATGTAGGAACAAACAACAAAACCCCATAAACTTCCAATGACATTTGATTCACAAACAACATGAAGCACTGAGAACTACTAGAAAATCCATCCACTTAGCTTCTCCAATTAGTCAAGCTATGCACAAATGCTAACACGAGTTTCCATGCATCATTAAGCTAAAAACATTTTTCTTTGCAAAATACTAATATCCAGTCTATTAGGGAAAATCTGTTCATATTTTTAAAGCACTGCTCCAATTTCAGTAGTCATATTGCTAATTTTAACATTTTTTTTGGTCAGGTACAATGATTTACATTATATATTTTACAATTGGATTTCTGTTTCTGATCAGACAAATTTTGCCAGATTGTTTTTATGAACATATTACACTTTCTTCTAGTGCACACAACTCTATTTCATTTCCTAGCTTGACGGTTAAGCATGACTGTATCTGAGATGTAATCTCATGACAAGGAATGGGCAACAAGACTAAGGAAGAAACTCTAACAAAGAGAACCTAGAAAGGCTAAGAAAGATGAACCCCAGGAGCCAAGATTCCTGATTGATCAAGGCATAATTGATCAATGTATCATGGATCACTGATACATTCAACTGGGGTTGCGACCTTTTGACTGTGACTTGAATGAGATATGAGATACAGATACACACCATGTACATTATATGACATCAGGTAACAGGATATGATCTGTGGTGGTTTGAATGAGTGTGTCCTCCATAGGCTCAGATGTTTTAATACCTGTACTCCTCCCCATATTGGTGGAGTTGCTTGGGTAGCTTTAGGATATGTTGTCTTGCTGGAGGAAGTAAGCTAATGGGGGCCAACTTTGAGCTTTCAAAGTCTTTGCCTTTCCAGGTGCTTCCTGCTTATGGTTTGAGATGTGAACTCACAAGTGTTCCTGCAACCTGCTGCCAGAATTCCCTGACTGGACGGATTTGTTTCCTCTGTAAACATAAGTTCAAATAAATACTTCATTATATTGGCTTAATCATGATATTTTGTCACACCAACAGAAAAATAATGAGTATATTTGGCTAATGTGTTCTATTATTATAGTCATGAAGGAAATTAGAATATTCATCTATGTTACATGGTACCTGGAGAGATGGCTAAGTGGGTAAGAGCATAAATAACTCTTGCCAAGGACTGAAAATCAGTTTCAATAACCATTTGGTAAGCCAAACAACCACATGCAACTCAACCTCCAGGAGGCTCTTATGCAACTGGTTTTCACAGGAATCTGTACTCACCTTTACACCTTCCCACACACAAACACATATACACATAATTACAAATAAGTTCTTAAAATAAAATAAAATGTGTCACATATTCTCATATATATTTTTATTGTAGACAGAGTTTAAAATTATCGTATTGGGATCTTAACCAAGATTGTAATAACTCAATAAAAATCTTAATATTAATAATATCATATATTGTTTTTAAGAATCAAATGTGTATATTCAGTTATTCCCACCATATGCTCCATTTATAAACTGTGTATTTCTGGCTAGCTTTTATCTGAGATATTTGGATGTTTTATTTTATTGTACTTTCTGAAAAACTCAGTGGCCTGCTTTTCCTATAGTTTTATCAAGCCTATTTTATAGATTTTTGTGACTAGCTATATTATTAGATTATTTTGTTCATAGTATTTTTCCTATTTATTTTGGATTTTTCAACCATATAATCATGCCATGTGTAAATAATGGTAACATTTTTCCCTTTTTCCAAAATCTATGGTCATTACTATATTCCGGTTGCTAATTTCATTGTATATAACATTTCCAGAAAAATATTAAAGAATAGGGAACTCAGCACATCTGCTTTATATATGATTATGCTTGGCATTCAGGTATGCTTCATTATCAACAATGATGTTTGTAAACAGCTTAAAATATGTATATAATTTGACCTGAAGAAGTGTCATTCTTTTTGTACTTTACAAAGGGGTTTGTTCTTTGACCTGCTCATACTGTTAAACATTTTTGCAATACTGAAATAAAACCCACTTGGACATGGAAAATTATTCTTTGAATGAAGTTCTGGGTTTATTTTCTGGATTTTATTTACTATGTTGCATTAATATTCATATGTAAAATGGCTTATCATTTCCTTTCTTGTGGTGTCTTTGCAGATTTTGGTTTCAATGTCATATCTTTTTAAAATAATTGGAATAAGCCTATTTTCTATGCCTGGAACAATTTAAATTGCATAGGAATTACCTGTTCTGGAGGTCTGAAAATATTCATCTGTGGAGTTCCAATAGTTACAGACAGGCCCAAAAGTATTAACAGCAAATTCTTTCCAGGATCATTGCTTTAGTTAGCATATACTAATCTGTTGAGTAAATGCTGGTTATTTTCGATATCTTAGAAAACATACAAGTGTATTCCTGAATTTTTAAGTTGTCTAGACTTTGTATAACAGTAATCCTCAAAGTGAAAGTTTAATGCTTCTGAGATATTATATAAATATATTCAAAACTTTATTTCACGAATATTTAAAATTAACATTAAAGATTTTATCTCTTTCAGGGTGCATTTTAGCTCTTTAAAGGCAACCAGTGTATACAGCATTCTATGTATTTGACAACGTAACATCTCCCCTTCTTTTTTTAGGGAGCTTTTGATGGAACTGATATCTTCTGGTAGACACATTTGGGGAGCAGAGAATATGAAGAAATTTGAAAAGCAATGTTAGTTTTCAAAAATATTTTTAGGATATCCTTGTAACACCTCTCTGAAGCAATGTTTCATTGTGATGCAATGAAATGAAAGGACACTATTATTATTGTTGTTGTTGTTGTTGTTATTATTATTACTGATTTTTAGAGACAGGGTTTCTCCATTGTAACTCTGACTGTCCTGGAACTCACTCTGTACACTAGGCTAGCCTCAAACTCACAGAGATTCTCCTGCCTCTGCCTCCAGAGTGCTGAGATTAAAGATGTGTGCCACCACCACCCAGCTGGAAGGACACAATTTTAAGGTTCAAAAAGACACTTGGCTTTGTTGGTTTTAATTCAAGGACTTTTTGTTTATACTTATGCTTGGATAGCACTGAAACGTCCCGAACCCTTAGCTTAGATACTATGTAAAAGAGACAGAATTTGTAGAAATTTAAAAAACAAAAAATAAAGTAACTATGGTCTACATGCAACATTTTTAATATATTTCTTGAAGATGACTTCTTAAAGTGCTACTTATTTAATAGGATAGTATTTAAGTTACACATTCTTTACATCAGAATTAAAGAAGTTTCATTTCTTCTATTTATTTATTAAGTTTCTTTGTTTGACGATTTTGTAGATTTATTTAATGAACTTCAGCTGTCTTCATCCCCTTGCCATCGCCCCTACAACTCTTCTTCTCAGCAAGCCCGCCTCCTTCTCCCATGCCTCCTTTTGTGTGGCCTTCTGAGTTTAGTTTCTTGCCTAAGCATGGATGAGGGGACGGCGACTGGAACGAAGGCCAATCTCATCTTGTATCTCAAAAACACTTTGTGAAAACTCTTCAGAAATCTTCATAATCAAAGCCTATAATACATCTGGAAATTTTCAAATATCCAAATAAATTAAAGTGGATGCCAATAGCACCCACAGATGTCAACAGATGAACATGCCAGTAGAACGTGCTTAGTAGAAGACTCATTTCTGAGTCTTCCCAATGGGCTCAAATTTAAAACCTGTGCCAGAGCAACTCACGGAAGCGGGTGAAGGATTCTTCTGAAAAGTTCTAGTCGTGTCTGAAAATTGTTAGCTGCTACAGGCAAAGTAAATAAAATCAGATTGTGTTGTTTGTGATTCCTTGAGGAATTCAGAGAGAATGAGAAGGCATCTGTCAAGGAAATCTGTCCTCTACTTTATTAAACATATCACAATTAAAGCAGCAAATATTGCCATGCACCAATGGGAAAAAAATCTGGCAGTGGACTGCTGGACTTGACCTATAGAACTGTGAGAACCAAGTTGCTTCTCTGCTGAAGTCTATGTTCAATCACCTCACGTTAGTCAGTTGAAACTGGCTGCAACGGAGAATACTTACACTATGGAAATAGACAAATGATGGAAATCAATATCTTTTTCCTTAGAGACTTGGTTAGTAAGCATTTACCAACATTATACTGCTAACCAACCAAAACACAAGTAATACTAATTTCAATAATCAGTAAGGCTGTGTTTGTGGTAAATGTAATTAAATAACGAACCATCAATTAATTTCTTTAAAAAACTTCAAACCTTAAATGGACTGTATATGAAATATATTTTAACATATTCTATTTCCCATTACAATTCACGTCTTGATTATAAAAGATTTTATAACAGACTTATTTGTTACTATATATAAAATTTTGAAATATAACTTAATATTTGATACAATTAGCCATCTCTGATAGGAAAATGAAATGTCAAATTGGGGACTTATATTAATAATAGTTTAGCATGTGCTTTCTTTATGCTGCACAAATTTATATTTTCTACAGTACAATAAATTTAAATATGTCAATAATTCTCCCTAAATTTAAAAATCTATATAGATCATTTACATTGGAGTCAAGTGTCTAGCAAAATACCATTTGCAGATTTTTTGCTAAGTATATGACTAGACCTTTGCAGGATCCATCAAAAATAATTATGCCAAGAAAATCATTTAATGCTCACAGAATTAAATTTCTTTTATATGAAATTACAATCCTAACCATTTATTCTATAGCATTTTAGAAAGCTTTAATAATCTAATGTATCAACAATTATCAAAAGATTATTTTGTAAATCCTCTTCTTATGCACAAATGCATATACACAGCCTGTTGTGTGATTTTCCTAGGGACACTTGTACAATCCCCTATCCACCCTAAAAAAGATATCAAAGACAAACCAAAGAGAATCCAGGTATGCCAACAGTGTGGGTTAACATATCCAGTAATGTTTTTCAGATACTTCATGCTCTCCTGTATATTATCCAGAGGAAAGAAGGAACAAACATTAATACCTTACTACTGAAAATAATCGACTTAAATTTTTCCAAGGAGAACAGTATTTCCCCTTGTTTAACTTATTCAATAAGTTCACCCAGTCAGCATTTATAAATTGACTAGTGTATGTTAGAACTGCAATGAAGCCGAGTCTACCAAATTAAGCAGCCATTGAAAGGAGATAGATAAAATAAAATCAAAGTGGAAAAGAGCACAACGAGCATTGGCAGCGATGAGTCTAGGACACTTTGGGGCACAAGTGAACGAATAATATGTCCAATCTAAGGTCAGGATCATAAGAGTTTTCATGGAGAATTTTCCCAGAAAGTCTTTAAAATGAAATACATCCTTGTATGGCAGGCATTTCAAGCACAGAGTGGCACAAGAAGAGGAACAAAAGGAGAGAACACGAGGGCACGTTCGGGGAACTTCTGGTGCTTTCTGTTCTGCTGCAGCACAGAGCATGGGGAGACAGAATGGGACTAGAGATCACAGCACACAGGCTGCAACCCAAAGCAGAATGTGAGAACCAGGAATCCCGACTGGCTCAGTTGTGAGAGGAATAAGCTTAAGTGATAGTAGGTAAAGAAAGGAGACAATAGACTTGAGCTTCTTAATTGCCTGTGAGAAAGCTGAGGCTGTTTGTGACGCTGATGTGATATAAATTAATCTTCCAGAAGCGGAATTCGAAATTCTTCTAGCCTTAAAGAATCTCACTGCAGTGTGACCACCATGAGGAGATACAGATAAAGATGGCTGAGAAATGAAGAACTCAGGAATGAGAATCTAAGCTGATTGGGCAACTTTTCATAAGAACTGGGGTTAGAACGTGAAATGCGAGCTGAACTGGAATATCTGTGCTGTTTGCTTGTGAACACACTGTAAAACTCTTCTTCAGAACCTTTTGAACGAAAATGAGGGAGGGAGCCTCTTTGCTTTGCTTATTGTTGGACATTTTACTTGAGAAATTGCTGCATCCCTGTGTAAGTGTGTGCATGTGTGTGTGCATGTGTGTGTGTGTCTATGTTTGCAATCCCCATGTGTGTGTGTGTCTGTGTCTGTGTGTCTTTGTTTGCAATCCCCGTGTGTGTCTGTGTGAGTGGGTGTGTGCAAGTGAATTTGTTACAGAGTAGAGATTACACTCCATCTTGATTCAAACAAAAATATAAGAAAAATAAAAAAATATAAAAATAAAGTAAATAAAAGAAAGCTGCTTGTTATTTGTAGCCAGACAGATGGACTTGCTTGCTATTTACCAGACCCATAATTAGACTGTTAGTATCATCACTTTCTCAATGCATAAACTGAGATTTCATAGGTTAAGTAACCTCAAAAAGATAGAACTAAAGATTATGTCCTGGCTAGTTTTATGCCAACTTGACATAAGTTAGAGGCATCTGAAAGAATGGAAGCCCAAAAAGAGAAAATGCCTCCATAAGATGCAGCTGTAGGTCATCTTATTAATAAGTGATTGATGGAGAAGGGCCTTAGCCCATTGTGGGTGGTGTTATCTCTGGGCTGGTGGTCCTAGATTCTACAAAAAAGCAGCTGAGTAAGCAATAATGAGCACACCAGTCATCAGCACTCCTCCATGTATTCTGCATCAGCTCCTGCCTCTAGGTTCCTACCTTGTTTGAGTTCCTGCCCTGACTTCTCTGTAATGGACTGTTACCTGAAAGCTTAAACTGAGTAAAACCTTTCCTCCCCAAGTAGCTTCTGGTCACGGTTTTTCATCACAGCAATAGTCCCCCAAACTAGGACAAGTAGTAAGGTTGCATAATATTGATTAATTTTGTCACAGTAATTTACTTTGGTATATAAATGTATGCATTCATGCATATTTGTATGTATGCATCTATCTGCTAACTTATGTTGCAAGAGTTAATGGTCATTAATTGCATTGTACTGTAACGGTTGAATTGACTATGCAAAGACACAGAAATAATTATATTTCAAAATATAAACTTTCAAAAACCTTTAAACATATCTAAATATGTAGCAATAGTCTAAAGAAAACAACTTATTTTATTAGCTGATTAATGAGCTTAATGGATTAAGCATTAATATAACAGATCAAACAAATATGTGTCCTTGAACATGATTTTTTGTTTTTATTTCTTTGTTTGCTTTTTTTGGTCTTATTCTTTTTTCTTTTTTTGTTTGTTTATTTTTTGATAAGGTTTCTCTATTGTAACTCTGGCTGTCCTGGAACTCACTCTGTAGACCAGGCTGGCTTTGAACTCACAGAGATCCACTTGCCTCTGCCTCCAAAGTGCTGGGATTTAAAGGCACCACTGCCCCACTCCTTGAACATGTTTTATAGTACACAATAAGATGACTAGAGACAGAGTGTAAAAGTGCAAAAGTTTTGGCAACTTTTAGTAAATATATTTGGATCATAGGGAGGTCTAGGAGAACAGAATCTACTATGCTTATTATAATCGTTCAGTATTTACATTGAGCCTATAAGCTGAAAATACAATACTCCACTACCTCTTACAAATATTTTAATCACCAGCATAGGAAAAGCTTGTTCCTAAACAGAGGAAAATAAGACTATGAGAGAAAAGCTATTTCTAGATATAAAGAAAATAAATAAATGAAACTAAAATCATTTGTACCCTTACTCAAGCCATTACTTCCCAATAGTATGACCAACAACTTCCAAAATTAGCTGGATGTGGGTTTTTGTTTCTTACCAGTCAAAGAGGAGTAAGTAGTACTTCAGATTTAAGTCACAAGCTGGTTACTAATTCTAGCTAGTCACACAAGTCTGAGGAAATCATGTCTCCTACTTAGTTCAGAGTCTTCTTAAAATTTTATTTTTGAGATTATAATATAATTACTGCATTTATCACTGCCCTTTCCTCCATCCAAACCCGCCCACATACCTCTCCCCACTCCCCTTCAAATTCACAAGTTTTTTTCACTGACTGCTAGAGCATGCACACATGTATATGCATACGTAATTTATACATATATACTCCTAAGTATAACTCGCTCAGTACTTATGCCACTTCTAAGTGTGTTTTCAGTGAGGACATTTGGTAATGGACAGCAATGGGTGTTTTCTTCCCTGGGGAGGACCACCTCTCCTTTTTGTCCTACAAAATGACTAAGATGGGATTGATCCTCATATCATTGTCTTCCCTAACATTAAGGATTCATGATCTAACAGATGAGTGATTAATTTAAATGAATACATTTAAATGGGTATTTCACAGTATAACCAAGTGTTATTTAACATTACTTTGCTAACCACTTCCCTGACTACTAAACCCTTCAGAGCTCTGCACAGTAGGGAGAATAGAAAATGAAAAGCTCAAAAGGAGGGTATAGGCAGTAGTTTCTGCAAGATTTAATTCTTGACCTGTCACTGTTTTTCAGAATATCAACCGTAGATAAGTTGCTCCTTCCCACAAAAGAAGTTACCCATTCTCTATGGAAATAATCCAGCATTATTGCTTTATGCCTATTACTAAATATTTTATGTTAGAATTATTATCTGAACTTGAAAGCATAATAAATTCTTTGCCAATTAGATTTGATTCAGAAAAGTTTATTAAACACTTACCCTGATGAAGGAATAATTTACATATCACCAAAACTGGGTCTCTTTGGGTCTTATGCTTAGCGCTTTGCTCTGCACATTAAACACTCAATAAATGTTTGTTAAATTAAATTAAATTAAAGGAGTTGCTTTTACTGCAGCTCACATGCCCTTCCATGATTAATGAATCATCACTAAGTGAGAAATTAATGAGTGTGCTTTTCGCATCAGGAGAAAAAAAATGTATTCTATTTTGGAGAGGGACAAAATTTCACAGCAGGGAGGAAGAGAGACAACTCGAGGAATTAACAGGAAAGAAGCTTGCAATTACAGCTACTGACATGTGGATAAATTCAAAATAGCTGCCAAAATCACTACCTGGGAGCTGACATGCACACTGGTTTCAAGTTAATCAAGGCTTCCAAGCTGCTTTGCTGTACAGTTAGAAACGAATACGAAATGAAGAATCTATCCATGACAGCTCCAAGCAGCTAAAACTGAAGTTCAGACTTCCTGTTGCTGCCATGTTTGCTGTCAACTTTGCCTGCATGGTTCTTCCTCATTCTTGTAATCAAAGAATCAGTGCACACAGTGAGGATCCTACAGCAAAACCAGGCTGCCTTGAATAGAAAGGGTAGAAGCACCAGAGATGGGTCCTGAAGGGAATGTTTCTTAAAGACATGTGACATGTTAGAAACTTACAGCAAATAGGAAAATTTAAGCAATCAGGCAATCAATGGGAGGAAGAGCCCAGCATGGAGCAATTGATCTGCTCATGAAGGTGGAATGTAATTATCAGCAGGAAGCAGCTATGGCTGCAAGAAGTCTGGGGGAGCTAGCAAACAGGGGGAAAAAAAAAAAAGATGCAAAGCTACCCTGCAATCTGGTATTTTGTAAATCTAGATAAAAATTAGGATAAAATCCAGATAAACAGTAGGGAGAATATCAAAAGAATGAGCCTGGATGAGAAAAGGTAATAAAATACATATCCAAAGGTGTCATTCATATATATGAATGATACATACTTTGGATCAACACTATGATTTATTGTACATAAGGATGGTCCGGCATTCTTCATTCAGCAAGTTACTGTTACTATACTGGAACTCTATTTCTCAACTATGAACACACAGTTTTGGACAGGGCTCATTGAAAAAATGATTCAGATTTGAGCCAAGTATTTACCCCAGAAAAAGTATATCACTGGTCCATCTCCCCTTTTCTTTGATAATATTGTTTGGAGAACAGAGAGGAAGAAAAAAAAATGTCTGCTATACATTCAGCAACACACAACCTGTCCCACCAGTATCTAACTATTGGGAATTTTACATTGGTACTTCCATTGTTGCTCTGTCATTAATGATAGCATCATGCTATAATGTATTACTAGATACAATGGACAGGCAGTAAGTATGTAATTAGCGGCCATGGGAAATAATGATCAGGCCTGATAATAGGAAGAAGTATGCTGGAGAAGCTGACTTTAAGGATCATGACAAGGCAGCACCTGACTCTCTTAGACCCCATGAGTTTCAATGCAGGAAAGAAAGAGTCCTCTTCTTTTTCTGGATCCTATGAACATTGCTCAAGGTAGCCAGTAGAAGTGAACGTCTTGGGATTGCATTAAGAATAACCCGTGGATGTGCACATGTAGAGACAGGGAAGGAGTGTGGTATAAAGCATATCAATATCTCCGTTATCATAATTTTACAACAAAACTCCCTTTTTGCTCATGTTTCCCTGTTCCTCCCTTTTGAGTCTGGTAAACACAAGGCTCAAATCTTCCCACTTGTTATTAATGACCAGAAAACAGGAGTGGTTGCAATGTTGTTCAAAGCATATGAAGATGGAGATAAAGCTTTAGGATTTGACAGACTAACAGTGACATTATAATATATTGGTAAATTAATTTGAATTCTTTAAAGTAGAGACAATAATGACAACCTGCAATAATTTTTTTCTGAGACTGCCAATTAATTATAAGCTAACAAGTTTTCCATTACTTACAAAGTTCTATCCTCTCACAATAACCTTCACAAGAGAGTCACTGACATTTTAGCATTTCAAATTAAAAATAATCTGTGTGAACTAGTTTTCTTCAATTATACCAGTACTTATTTATATACGGTATAAAGGCAGCAGCATAACAACATTGTAAATGTGATTATCTTAATTCTGTCTTGATTGAGATATGAATATGTCAGAAGGCTTGGACTTGATTAAAGTTATTATTAAAAATATTCATTTTACAATTTCATTTCTATAAATGATACAGAAATTTAAATCCATATTAAAAGCACAGGGTAAAATTGGGATAAAAGAAAATGCCATATTACATATAAAAACAGCGAGCCCAAATAACTATGACTATTTTTTTAATATAGGCTGTTGCAACACTTGTATTTTCTACTGTCAATGGGTACCTTCCTTCATTTATGATTTTAGGTTTTATAGTGCATTCATTGGGCCAGTGATAGCTAATCTGAGCACAAAAGGAATTAAAAATGCTTTGCCAGCCTGATAAACATGTTTGCTGCTATATTTCTCACAACTCAGAGCAACAAGACAGTCTGTGAATGTTGAGCTCATGGGAATTGGGCCATGGGTCTTTCAAAGAAACATGGAACTTTGGTAAGAACATATTTTTGATTTATTAGCTGACTTCTGTGAAGCCATATGTGAGTTCTTGATTTTTTTATTCTGTGACACCCTTGATATAATCAAACCTCATGTTCTCTTCTTTCCTTCAATTCCTAGGAGAAAGTACTGTCAGTGAGAGGAAATGTTCTAGAGTCACCAGACTAAAACAATTTTCTTTTTAGGCTATTATTTTAAAGTATATATTTTGAAAGAGAAAATATATGAAGTGATTTAGTGTACTTACCTCATGAACATTTTCATATTTTTGCTTTCTTTTTTAGTCAATTTTTATATTGGGAATTTATAGAAATGAATTAAATGTTTCCTACTGCTGTAGTAATTTCATCATTTAAAAACAGTTACAGTTTATCAGATCATACGTACTACTAGAATTTCAAAATAAAATTAGGGCTTGAGGGACAAAACAAGTAAAGGATAGATGCTTCAAAAGCAGGTGGGAAACCCAATACAGAATAGAAAAGGAAATGCATTTTATCATCAGTGAATACTTATTTACTATATATTTGTATACGCTAGGGTAAATTAAAGCAGTTCATTTGGATCTTTACAGTTAATGCTTCCCACAATCCACAAGGGAAAGTTAGAACTTGACCTCATTTTGCAGTCAAAGATAGTGAGCATCAGGACTGAAGTCACTGTCCAAGGTTCCCCAAGTAGTTCTTCACAGAGTAATGAATGAAATGCTGGCCCCTTGGCTCTAAAGTTTACAACCCTAAATTACTCTTCTTTTCCTCAGTTTAAAAACATGATTAGTGATCTGTATTCTTTTAGTTTCCATTTATAAATCTCTAAAATATAAATGAAAATATCTACTGCTTCAGACATCTGCGAAATGTGTGTATGTGTGTGTGTGTGTGTGTGTGTGTGTTTATAATATCTGGGCATGTGCCTATGTTTACATATTGCATATATATATTATAATTATTTATTTATATGTATATTATATAATATATAAATATAATTATATTTATATGTGTATGTGTGTGTGTGTGTGTGTGTGTGTGTGTGTAGAGACTAGACCTCAAGATCCCCATTAACTATATTCTTCTTACAACTATCTTTTTTTTTAATCCTATAATTCTAACTCCTAATTTCCAGCCTGAGCTGGCAATTGATTTGGTTATAATAAAAAAGTATTATGAATTGAGAAAAATAAGACAAAAAATGTGAAGACTACTTAGTGCTCATCTCGATGCTGAAGCTAGGTGAAACGTAATCAGGGTTTTAAATGGTCTTTAATCAGACCAAACCAAAGCTGAGTTGTGCACACAGTATTAAAACAAGTCCATGCCTCCCACTTTTTACAGAATAATGATCCTGTAGTATCCTGGATACTGACATCCTTTAATTCTGATGGAGGTGATGATGGAATGACACTTGCCTGTTGGGGAGTCCCCAGCTGTCATTCTTTTCTTCTTTTCTGTATGTCATAGCAAAGGTGGGGAAAAATGAGAATGAGTTCTTGTCAGGATAAAGCAAAAAGCAAATACAGGAAAGCTTGAATTGACCTAGCTTTCACTTGTACTTGTGGAATGCTAAAAACAGATGAACAAGTGTACTCATGGTGAGTTGGATTTTAGTCAGGATTCCATATATTCCTGGTACCAGGTATGGAGATGATCTCCATATTGAAAAATTTGACCTCTAATTGGAAAGAGAAGGATTTATCAGAGTGTTAAGGAAGGGGATTCCTAGTTAGAAGGAACAGGAAGAGTGGTGGTTCTAGGTCAGAAGGAGAAGCTTTCTTGTATTTTTGCTGTAGGAGGACCTTTCTCAAGTCAGTGTTAATCATAGCACTAAATTTTCTTAAGATTTTTCCTGTTTGTCTTGTGGTAAAGGTTTTCTATGTGTCTAACCCTGATTGCTAGTAAAATATTATATACATGAATGTAAAGGAGCTTTGTGCTTGAAGAAAAATAAAACAAAGAGAAAATACAGCTGATATTAGAAGAAACAATGGTGATGGAAAGATATTGCAATACTTGCAGGCCAAAGTTAGAATTATTCTGTTCAATCTAAGAGTAAGAAAACATGGAAAGGGTTATCAGAGAAAATGTATGCTTGCAATTACTTTCCTAAACTATCCAGGGTGGGCATGTACAGTGGACTGAAGCAAATATAAATGGATATGGAAAGACCAGTTGAAAGGTTCCCATGATACTTTTGAGGACGAAGCAGGCTTGGTCTAAAAGAAATTATAGAAGATGACAAAGATTTAGAAGTACAAAGTCCTGAAGAAAAAAATATTAAAGCTTGGTAGCCATATCCTTGGGTTGCTCCTAACTCCTCATTTTAGCTGATTGCTTAGTTACTGACAATAGGAGAAGGCTGGAGCAACTAGTAATAGTTTAACTTGTGTTAGCTATTTGAATGGAAGACAGTAGCATCATGAGCAGATCCACAGTGACTACATGGATGTTTTGATTTTGTAAGAATTCAAATACACACTTTTCTAGTATTTGATTACTATATTATTATATATAGTAATACATTAATATAATTCTACTGATTACTATATTACTACTATGAGTGGCAGATGGTGAACATTACAAGGAGCACTGAAGAAATCTGTTGGGAGACAAGACAGTTTGAAAAGGCAGACTGGGACTAAGCTTATGCCTTTTTTATCATTTTTCCCAAAAGTCCATTAATAAAAAGATCATCTCAAATGAGTCATAACAGAACTCAGAAGTTATCATATTAACACTGAAATTTACTATTTTCATTGTGTAGTAATGGAGTGACCAATGATAGACAGAGGATCTCAGAGTAGGCACAGGGACTGCTGTACCATCGTCTCCAAACAGAATTAAATGGCCTTCCCAGAATAAAGGGGGCTGGATAAGAAGATGTGTATCAGCCTACTCCTATAACATGGAATCACAGAAAGAAATATCTAAAATCACCTTTTGAGTTATTTGAATACAAATCCAAGAAAACAAAGGTATTAACCAGTGAAGATAACCACTGCGAGATTAGCTAATGGCCTGACTTTGTCAGTCTTCCTAGAGGAAGCAGACAGGTAGAAGGCAAAAGTAACTGTTTCAGAACTTGGTCAGAGACTTTTAAGAACCTTAGTCACTGTTTTGGACAAACTGATGAATGAAGACGTACAGGAGTAGTATGTATGCTCCCAAAACTTGCTTCCAGAACAACTGCCACTAGCCATTTATAGCTACTTAAATGTGAAAGTCAATCACTTGTCTGGGGGTTACTGTGTATAGGAGTTCAGAAACTCAAATTAAGAACAAAGTAAATGTGTTACGTCCATACCTTAAGAATCAAAAGAACTTACCACCAAAACAGATAATGCTATGTGCATCAGAATTGCTTCCAAAACAGAGAAAATTATGGTTTTCTAAAAAACACGAATAATCATGGAAACAGTGTCGGGTGATCTGACAGAACCAGTCGTTGAGGGGGAACAGGACCAGCCTGTCCCCCTCGGGGCAAAGCAGGATGGTGAGTATCTATGGCCCGACCACTCCCCCAGTGAGAAAAGCATACACAGAGCCGGGAGAACTGTCAAAGTAGGAACTAGCTTTTATTATTACAAGGTGCCTTTTTATAGGCTGAGGGTAAATGGGAAGGTCTAGGAGATGAGGAGAGGGTGTGAGCTAAAGTGGAGAGAGGGGGAGAGCCAGTAAGATTTTTACACGTAGCAGTTACTAGGCAGAGTCACCACCAGAATAGGCTATGCTTAGTCACCATTACGCGGAACTAGAGGGGCCAAGACAGGTCTCTAAACTCGAGCTTGGTTTGAGTTTGGACCACAGGCCCCTCGCCTGGCCATAAGGCCCAACAAATAGTATGTCCTTCCTGATAGTAATTCCATCTATTAGAAATCTACTTACAAGGAAAATCACGACACACAGGGAAGGATAAAACAACTCACCCAGCCTCTTCTTTGCATCCTTCCTTCCTCATCAATAACCCAAAGGAGGAATGTGTTTATATTAGAACTTGAAATTTGAAAGGTTGTGATTGTTTTGTGATGTTTCCACAATTTTAGTAGAAAAAATAAAGGTATTCATCCACAAACTAAAAAAAAACAAACAAACAATGAATTATATAATTTGGGTGATTCCACTTTTGGATAATGACTAGACATAGAACAAGATAAAAATAAATGAAAAATATGCTAATTCTCCTTTATTTAGAATGACATTAACAAAAATTAACATGATAAAAAACTGTAAAGGTGAATCCCTTCATTAATATATTTTTAATATTTTTTCATCTGTGTCAAGACCTTAAACTTGTATGTAGTACCTGTGTTGGCTAATTTTATGTCAACCTGACACAGACTAGGATAATCTGATAGAAGGGAATCTCAATTAAGAAATAACTCAGTAAGACTGGGCTGTAGACAAGCCTGTAGAACACTTTCTTAATTAGTGGTTGATGTCTGAGGGCCCAGCCCATTATGGGTAATATCACCCCTGAGCTGGTGGTCCTGGGTGTCATAAGAAAGCAGGCTGAGCAAGCCATGGAGAATAAGACAGTATGCAGCACTCCTCTGTGGCCTTTGTATCCTGCTTCCAGGTTCCTGCATTGCTTGAGTTCCTGACTTGACTTCCTTCAATGCTGTACAGTGATGTGGAAGAATAATCTGAATAAACCTTTTCCTCACCAAGTTGATTTGGTCATGATATTTTGTCATAGCAACAGTGACCTGAACTAAGGCAGTACTCATCCTGGACATAAGCTAATTACATTGACTTTTATCTCTTTTATTTTTTAAAGGGTATTTTATTCTTTGAAAATTCTATATATTTATAACATGCATTTAGATCATATCCATCTCCAATTACTTCCCTCCAACTCCCCCTAGTGATCTCCCCTCTCTTCCCTCCCAGCTTCATGTCCTCCATCTTATCTTTAATTAATAAGCCCATATCGAATTAGTGTTGCCTATATGTACACAGGTGTGGTGCCATCCACTAAGACACAAGCAACCTATCAGCAGCTGTGTATCCTAAACAGAATGACTCTCTCACCCTGCGCAATCATCAGCTGCAATTAGTAGCTTGTTCTCCATTCCTGTTGAAATTCTGAATGGCTTGATACTCTGCAGCTTTCGTGAACATGAGCTGTGGTGATGAAAGCGTATGAATGCAGTAGATACGGCATGTCCAGAATCCAGCATTTCACAGCTCTCTTCCCTTTCTACCATCTATTATGTTCTTTCTCCCCTGCTTTCATGATGTTCTCTGAGCCTCAGATGGAGAAAGTTGATATAGCTAAGGCAATCACAACTGAGCACTCATGATGATTAACAACTGAGACTAGTTGTTAACCTCTGCCTTAATCATTATCCACTACAAAGAGAAGCTTCTCTGGCCAAAGTTGAGAGAAACACAATCTATGGATATAAATATAAATATCTCATTAGGTTAATGATGAGTAATTAAAAGAAAATAACATACATGGGCTGCAGTTCTAAAATTTTAAGGGTGTGGATCCACTTCTCCAAAAATATGAAAAGTAAAGCACAGGCTGTTTTGTTGAAAGGACACATAGCTTAGTGATGGAGAAGATGAATATCAGATTCAGGGTGTCTGAAATAAAGTGTGACCCTTTTAACTTTATGATCTGGGATAATCTACTTAATCAGTATGTACCTGAGTTTCTTCATATGGAAAAGAGAATTTAGGTAATAATTCTTTTTCCATAAGTGTATTGTTAAAGTTCAATGCAATAATAGAGAACACCATCAATAGTCCCTGCCACATATTTGGTAGTATAAAATATTGTGGAATACTGTGATATCACAAGAGACAAAAACTACAATTTTAATTATCTCTGAGTCACTTGTACTATTTTAGTATAAATTAGTACTTTTAATTATAAATAACTTTAGAAATGTTTACCTTCAACAATTACTATTTAAATACATATTGATAGGGTTAAAGCTTTTGAAAAGCAGGAATCAATTACGATTATCACCAAGTGAGAATTTTCTGATTTTCTTTAGCTGTGACAGCTAAAACATTCCCACACATAGCTTTTGGTAATTGTTCCACTTATAGACAAATCTTATGGATGCTTTGTGTTTGACTTACAAACACTTTGGAAACAAGAAAGTTATACAATTTTAAGTCCTATTTTTTATTTGTTAATCTATAAATCATATAAAAAGTAATTCATAATGGAGCTTGCTGAAACAGACTTGCCCTGATGCATTTTAGAGATTAACCAATGTTTAGACAAACACAAATCATACTTTATATCAGTATAATTAGAAATGTTCAATGCAACAGAGAATACAGCTTGAACTAGAGTACAACTGGGAAACAACATCAACAGTAATAAAGTCCTTGCTTGTTTCTCCGAACAGCTATGAAACGACTTCAATTCCCCTTATTTAGATAGCTATAGAGTCAACAGAGTGAAGTATGAGATTGAATCATGGTGAGAACATGCCCAAGTAACATGATATAAAAGGAGGCTCTCAGTGTACAAGGTGTTCATAGAGACAGTAAAGCAGTCTGAAGCAGAGACACAGAGGCAGTTGGACAGAAGAAGTCAGTATCAGTCATGAAGAGAGAGTCAGGTGGTAGTTCATGCCTTTAATTCCAGCACTTGGGAGGCAGAGGCAGGCCTCTGTGAGTTCTCTGTGAGTTCGAGGCCAGTCTGGTCTACAGAGTGAGTTTCAGGACAGACAGAGTTACAACAGAGAAACCCTTGAAAAAACATAACAAAACAAAACAACAAAACAGAAGGAATTAGTCAGAGTGTAGCCAGTTAGTATTAAGTATCAGAGGTTGAAACATTATTGTAAGAAGGCTGAAGCCTTCTAGATTAGCTAGTATCTTGAAGATTAGATTTATGGAGGGTGAAGCCTTTCAGTTCTAGGCTGAAGAATAAACTGTCTAGGCCCTCCAGTCTTCCAGAGTTAGAGACTTGAGGAATGGGGACTAAGCTAAGTACTGGATGCTGAGGCTGTTAAGTGTAATGGTGTCCAGTTAAAACATTGCCATATATATGTGTGTGTGTGTGTGTGTGTGTGTGTGTGTGTGTGTGTGTGTATTCTCTTTATCTCGCTAACTTCTTTTATTATGGGAGTTAAGATATACAGTACAAATAAAAATATGTGGAAAGAAAAATGTTTTGTAATGAAATTACTTCATGCGTATTTCTCCAGAGCTAACACAGAATCTACCTGTCTGAGGTATGGACAGTATCCTTCTCTCAATTATAGGACTAAAACTAACAACAGTAATAAAACTGGAGATGGGCTAAGGATCTAGAACTTACTGACTTCTCTCTTGGCTGTAATTATGTTACTGTAGGAAACCTACGGATATAGCAAACATGACCTCATATAATGCATGCAGACAGCCAGGAGGTACACATGTTTTAGTACAGACTTGGGTTGGAACTGTAGCTGTAAAAAAGAAAAAAAAAATGGCCTTTAGAATCCTAATCCATTAAAACAAAAAGGAATCTTAGAGGACATGTCAAACAGATGAGAGATTAAGAAACTAAGGCCCCTGACAGTTGAGAGACCTTTCAAAGGTCACAGAATTGTCAAAGACAAATCACACTCAGTCAGGCTTCTTCGTATTCTTCATATCTGCAATTGCCTGTTCAGTGTTGTTGCAGAAGTCCAATTCTTACATTTAAGTTTATAAAAGACGGTTAAATCTTCTCAGACTAGAAATTTTGAGATGTGCTAAAGAGATGGCGAGACTGGAGACAATAGGGAAAAGTATGTTTTTCCTTTTGTCCTTGTTCAGCAAGCTCTCCTTTCTCCTGGGGTTGCTGCTTTTGGCTAGACATGAAGATGAGGAAACTTTCCCCTGGATTCATCTATTCCCTGGGAAGGAAGCTCAGTGTAGCTTAAGAGGGAAAAATTCCTCTCCAAGTAATGACAAATTGTCTAGATTGAAAGCTCACACCATAAACAAATTTGAAAAGCTCAGACATCTTGCAAAATTTAATTTCCATCTAGTGTATTGGAAATGGTTCTTTGGAGAAAAAGAGAGCCAGATATTTTAAACTCTGCTTCATGTGATCTACATTTGTTGTTCTGTGTTTAAGGCTCACTCCCAGGTATCTGAAAACATCCTTATAATGGTTTCTCTTCTTTATTATTTTACCATAGTGAAATGTTTAATGTTTTGAATGTAACTACAGGTGCTCCTCTTTTATAAAACATAAAATGCCCTACAAGGTTTGGGATTTACTGTGCTCTCTAGACTTTACTGAAATTAAAAGCAAACTGATTGTCTTAGGGTTATTATAGGGTGATTGGTTATATGTGGTGATGAATCGCCACAGCCAAGGCCAAAATAACTTGGTGAGGAAATGGTTTATGTGTCTACATCATAGTTCAACATCAAACGAAGCTGGGGCAGGAACTCAGACAGTGCAGGAATCCGAAGGCAGAGGACATGGAGAAGTGCTGGTTCCTTCTTGCTCAGCCTGCTTTCTTATAAAAGCAGGACCACCAGGGGGATGGGGGAGGTGGGGGGTGGCCCCACCCACAATCAGCTGGGACTGCCTCCATCAATCACTAATTAAGAAAATGCTCTACAGGCTTGCCTACAGCCCTGTCCTACAAAGGCATTTTCTCATTTGAGGTTCCCTCCTTTCAAGTGACTTTAGCTTGTGTCAAGTTGATATAAAACCAGCCAGCACACTGATATCAAGTCTAGTCATCACAAAATGCCTACTGTGGAATTTACACTTTTCTTTTGCACCCAACAGAAACTAAATTTCCTATTTTTAAATAGTTGAGATGCATGGATTCTCTGTGTTTTCAAGTTCACCTGAATGTTATCTTGATCAATTGTACCAACTAAGCTAAGATGCAGTTGATCCAAATAGCAGTTTAAACAGCTCAAAATTTTAAGTTTCAATTTTTTAAATGAAAATATATTCATAATTGAATATACATTTTTTTTCACACAAATATAATCAGACCCAAATAATCTTCTGAGTCTATCTGCCACTTTTTTTCATCATCTCCCTATATAGCAGTGGTTAGCAACCTTTTTAATGCTGCGACCCGACCCTTTTATGCAGTTCCCCACATTATGGTAGCCCCCCAAACCATAAAATTACTTCCTTTGCTACTTCGTAACTGTAATTTTGCTACTGTTATGAATCATAATGTAAGTATCTAATATGCTGATGGTCTTAAGTGACCCTGCTCAAGGGTCATTCCACCCCAAAGGGATTGTAACCCACAGTTTGGGAACTGCTGCTTTACAGACTCTCCACTGCTGTTCCCAAACATCTTAGGCCACCATTTCACACCCAGCTTCTGGCATTTGTTAAATACATACATACACATATATTTTGCCTCACTCAAAGCGACATAAGTGCTATACCACCAAACAATACCCCAGCCCTCTCTGATTTTTAATAGCTACACCAAATTAAAACTCAAATTCCAGAGCTAGACCATATGCCTTCCAAAAGTCTGACATTTAACTTTCTACCAAACCACCACATTTTGCCTTATACTATTCGAACTTAAGGAGCAATGTAGTACAGTGGTCTTAAGGGTTCAAGTCATACAACCTGAGTTCAAAATCTACCATCTATTGACTACAAATCAGACTGTGACTTCAAGGCCAGCCTGGTCTATATAGTGATTTTTCAGGACAGCCAGAGTTACAACAGAGAAACCCTGTCTCAAAAAACTCAAAAAACAACCAAACCAAACCAAACCAAAACCTACATAATTTAAGAGGTATGGAAGATGTAGTTAGGGATAATGAGAAAGAATCACAAGAATCCTTAAATGCAGAGAACATTTCCAACATGTAGCCAGAGAAAAAGACATGAAGGCAGGAGAGTTATTAGAGAGATGCAACATTTCAAGCTTTGAAGAAGGAACAAAGGGGCCACGAGTCAAGGAGTATTAGCTTCTAGAAGGTAGAAAGCCAAGAAAGCAGATTCTAGCCTGGAGGCTTCAAAACCTAATACAGATGGCTGACAAGTTTATGGTATCAGTGTTATACTGGTGAAATCAGTGTTGGACTCCTGACCTACAGAACATATTAAGCTGATGTTGTTTTGAGCCACTAAGTTTATTGATTTTGTCTTTTAATCCATCAACATGGTTGTTCTAGTGTAGAAAGAATGTTGGCAAACACTTTTAATCCCAGTATTGAGGAGGCAGTAGTGTTACACACCTTTAATCCCAGCACTTGAAAGGCAGGAAGCAGAGCTCAGAAGGAGTCAGTTTCAGATAGGAAATGACATCTAAGATGGTTCAGAGTGAAGGGATCTAAAAAATACATTGTATTATAACATCATTTATCATCAATAGCAATAAAAATAGAAAATCCTGTTTTTACTTAACAAATACTTATGGAACATTCACTATGTAGAAAACAGTTACAAACATTTTATTTAATCATTCATTTACTTACTTAACTATAAAACACTGTTATTATTATCATTCTGTTTTAAGGTGACAGGGTCAAGGAACTTGCCTAAGATTACACAGCTTTGTAAGGGACAGGGGAAAAATTCAAGTGTCCTGGTTTCACAATTAATATTTCAACCCACCAGTTATGTTTCTTCAACAATCTAAACTTATTATGACAATAAAATAACTATATATTCTCTAAAGATCACCTCATAAGCATTTTAGACTTAAGCAACTGAGTAGCACTAAGTATTCTAAATTATTTTTTCCCAATTCATTTATTCACCAATTACTAACTGTCTCTTGTGCCAACTGGCACATAGGAAAGGAGAATAAATAGAGTTTACAATTTAGTGATGAGACAGAAAGAGTAAATAATTTATAGTATGACAAAATAATATAAATAAATAATATATATTAGCATATTATAAATAAAATAGACTCAAGCCAAAATATCTCTACTGTCCTATTCTCAAATGGATTCATGATTTGTATGAGGAAATAACTTGTATAAAAACAAACAACTACTTGACAGCTTATATACCATACTACTAGCATGTAATTGGTTCCAAGAGGCAGAGAAAGGCTTAATATTTGGGGGAACTGACATTGCAAGGTTTGAAGAGGGAAAGGTTTGTGGAGTTTAGTATTTTAGAAAGACCATTCCAGAAAACAGAGAATAGTACACCTGAAGGGTAGTGAAGCTGGAGGCCATCAAATCACTAGTACACATCTAAAAGTTCAGGGACGAGAATAAGGACAACTGCAGTAAATAGTTAGTGAGAAAATACATTAGAAGGCATTACGGCCAGGAACCCAAGGCACCATTACCCCTTCACCACACCTTAAACAGGCCTCCCTCCAGGAACGTTACCAGCAAATCAAAAATGTGAGACTTTAAAGTGCATGTCCTGTTAAATACCAGGCAATGAACTGTCAGAACAGAATCTGGTGTTCTAAAAGAGTTCAGGCATTAGCTTAGGGGCCACCAGAGTCTGAAAAGTATGTCCCGACTCTTACAACCTAGGGATATGCTACCTTAACATGGTAAAAAGGACTTTGCAAATGTGACTAAAGTTACGGACTTGATCCGAGGAGACTCAACATAATCAAGTGGATTTCCCTAAAAACAGTGATTAGACGGATGTAAGGCTGGAAAGCAGGAAGAATAGAAGAGCTGACGGTCTCAACCCCTATCACAGTAGGAAGACTGTAGAGAATGTGGGTGGTGTCCAGAAGTGCAAGCAGTCCACTGCCAGCAACAGTCAACAAAAAAAAAAAAAAAAAAAAAAAAAAAGAGAGAAGGAGGAGGGAGGAGGAGGAGGAAGAGGAGAGGAACGAAGGTAGGAAAGAAAGAAGGAAGGAAGGGAGGAAGGAAGGGAAGGAGGAAGGGAGGAAAAAGAAAGGAAGGAAAGAAGGAACTTCACCTGACATCAGCAAGAAGCTAAATTTGGAAAACAACCTTTAATGAGTAAAAGCCTCAGATTCCTCCATTGAGCTTCCAGAAGAAAGACAGGGCCTGTAGACACCTTGATTTTAGTCCACAGAGGCCCATCTTGAAATATAAATTTAAAAAGTAAGGGTTGTTTTGAGGTGCTGACTTTGTGGTTATTCTTTACAGCGGCAATAGTAAAATAACAAGATCCTATGATCAACGTTTTCTTAAAAGACCCAATTATATTGATTTAAGAATAATGTAATATGCTAATATAAATTTAACATCTTAAAGTCAGCAATTTTAAAATATGTTAGAGGCATAAATCAATGCGTTCTTAACATTTTTATTGTTAAATTCTTTAGAATCTAAAAGTCACTAAAAGGCAAAAGGAGGATATATAAGATGCCATTATAATTTAATATTTTTCTTTGTACTTAAAGGTAAAAGAATAATCAATTTTTCTTCTTTAAACTCTCACAGTAAATGAAATATATCAATTTTTTTTAGTAGTTTTTAAAAGACCACAGTCATGTCTTCACAAAGCTCATTCTTAGCATGTCTGTATGAATAAATTCTGGGCTTTAAACATTAATATGTTGAACTTACAAAAGCAAAAACCACTGTGCCTTCCTTATTATCTACATAGTCATTGGCTTGATCCTTACTAGCTCCCAGAAATAAAGGCCATCTCTGTCTTCTCTTTAGCTTGTATTCTCATTAACACTGTCCAGCAATATTCCTGGCTCAGGCTCTTGTTCAATAAATGAGTGGATATGTTTATGTATTTAAGGCAAGCTTTAAAATACTGGAAACAAAGTTTCTGAAACTATTGGCTCACTAATTTAATGATGATGATGATGATGATGATGATGTACACTATATTGAGAATAAATCCAGATATTATTTTAAATATTTTCAGCAGAAATTTTAAATGTTATGGTTCCTGGCATTTTTTAAGAGTCATCTTACATAATTCAAGGTCCCTGTGAAGTTGGCATCTTTATATCAAGATACTGTGCTGTTCATCAGACCTGTTAAAACTCCTTGAACTTGATGCTTTCCTAAAATGTCTACTCTATCCGTTTTTGTAATTCTTTGCTCTGTGTGTGCATGTGTGTGGGTTTTATGGGGCAGTCTTAGTTCAAGATTCAAAAGGAGGCTCTTTCCATCATATGAGTCCCCAGAATCCAATCCAGCATTCAACCCTCCTGCTTGGCAGGAAGCTCCTTTAATTGCTGAGCCCTCTCCCTAGTCCCTGGTTCCATCTATTTATTTTTTTTTTTTTAATTTCACCTTTGTCCTTCGCATAAAAAAGCAAGTGAAACCAAGCAGGAGAATACACAGCTGTTGTCCCAGCACTTAGTAGCTGAAATAGAACTGCTGTTGAGGCCAACCAGGGTTACACAGGAAAAGCCAGTCTCAAAAGCAAACAAAAACTGAATAGCAGTCTAGCTGTATGCATTGAGAAGAGTGACATAGACCCCTTCCTACACAGCTTTCAAAGACTTGTTCTTCTTCAATGGGAATTTAATCTCTTAACAGCATCCAACATAACGGGAACCATATTAAGTAATTTTAAATTTTTGGAAAACTTTCAATATAATGATCACTACATAAAATCGATGAGCATTTTGTATCTCTTACTATGTCTTAGAATCGTGTCCACACCTTACAGTCAGAGTACACTGCATGTCAGACTAGACACAAGAAGCTAGAGGCCACCATGGGTATACAGACTACATATCTAGACACCTCCCTCCCGTCCCTACCTGAACTCCACAACCTATCAATCTGTAGTTCCTACTGAGTCATCGATATTGTCAGGGTCACTTGGTAGAAAACAATTTGTTTCAAGTGTGCCTTCTTTCTCCCCAAACCTATTTTGCTCCTAAGATCTTCTTCAATGTACAGAAGTCACTCCAGGTGTTAGGCGATAGCAAACTGTGTCTTTAATCTAAACATGAATTGCTGCTGTCACGAGTGGATAGTACTGGGGCTCCTCATTGCACTCTCCTGCACCTTGTCCCTGTTTCGTGTATTGGACAAGAACTCTGTGGTGCACAGGGTGATTCCCGAAATAATACACAAAGAGAGGGTTTCGGGTAGAGGGCAGACACATATTCTTGTACCACTACTTCCATCAACCTGCGTCGAGCCGGTGTGGGGTGGGTGCGGGGGGTGGGGTTGCAAGCATTAGAGGGATCTTAAAATTTCTTCTGTGTAGGACTCTACCTGATTTCCTAAAAACCTTACAACCAACCCACCAGCCAAGGGCATCGCTGTTCCTTGTCATCGGCGTCGCCTCCCACCCATTGGCTTGCAACCTCCGTTCCAGGGAGCAAGCCACCCTAAGGGACCCAGTGTGCTGCCCCCTACCCCCACCCCGGTTTGGAGAGACCCAGCCAGGACGAGCCCGCGACCTCCTCATGAGGTCAGCCCTCAGCCCTCGGGTGCGCAGGCGCCCCGCCACCACCCGGCGGCGCTTATCCGGCGGCCCACTGTGGAGTCCGCAGGCCCAGAGCCCGCCCGCAGAGCCCCGGCGTCCCGCGGGGCCTTGACTCGGAAGCCTCTTCACGCCAGGCCCCGACCCCGGGCTGACCGGTTCGCGACTCTTCTGCCAATCAGCGGCGGCTCTGCCGACCAATCCCAGAGCGTGGAGTGTTCCCGTTTGGCAACTCGGCCCTTCGTCCCTTCGTCTCTTCGGCTTCTCGGCTCCTCGGCATTTTCCGTAGCTGGGACTTCTCTAGCTTTCCTCAGAACGGGGAAGCTCACTTGCACTGAGTGTAATTCCCCCAGGTTTTTTTTTTTTCCCCTCTCCGGCCACTTCCGGGTCTTCCGTCGTTCCGGAAGCCCTCGAGTTCCGGAAGCGCGGGTGGATAACCCAGGTTCGGCTAAGGAAAAGCCCAGCTTTCCGGAGAATGTGTGAGGAAAGGTTCCGCGGCGCCTGGGCGTTCCGCGGACCCCGCAGGTCAGTGTCCGCCGCGGCCGGTCGCGCGGGTGCCCGCGGTGTCGGAGGACCGGCCCGGCGACGCTCGCCTGGGCTGCAGGCTGCTGTGGCTTCCTGTCTTTCTAGAGGGAGCCGGGCTGCGTCTGGGTTTCCGGAAAGGCAATAAAACAAAAGCAAAGTCCCAGTTTAGCGCCGCCACACAAACAGAGCCACGCCGCTGGGGACGAGCGCCTGCGTGCCGGGTGCGACCTCTCAGACCGCCCGGAGGAGTCGCCTCCTCGCCCTTAACAGTAGACCGACTTCTTCAACTCGGGTTTAAGAAGCTCTCGGGGTCCATAATCAGAGCGTTCTTGAAAATGATTTTGTTTTCCTATGTACTGCAGTTTGAAGTTTTTTGTTTTGGGTTTTTTTTTTTTTTTGAGACCCCATTCACTTCAACTCAGTTTTGGTCTCTGTGGGCAGAGGTATTGAAGGTTTTCTTAAAGAGCTTGTGAAGTGCAGTTGAAAGTCGTTGGTTTGCTATAAGGGATGTGATAATCATTTCTGTTTTAATTGGTGGGGGTAGTGCCTTAAAAGTCGTTGGTTCGATCATTTCTTTACGTGCCAGTTTCCAATTCACCGGATACTTAGCAAAGGACTTTTCACGGATTTAATTTTTTCCAATCTATCGCCTTCAAATATTCTATGGCGTTCTGTGCCAGATTTTCTTGTTGACAGTTGTAGGTAATTACACGATGATGACTAAGAGTCCCCCTCCCCCCCAGCCCCTTACAAGTTTGTAGTCAAAACACCTTCCAGGAATGTGTGGCCTTTAGTTAAACCTGAACAGAATGGATTTGGAGTGGCTGACTTTTCTTTCTTTCTTTTTACTGACTTGATCTCTTTTGTATTACCAATTACTTGTATCCAGAACGATTACAGTTGAAAGACCAAGAGCTAGGAGATTTGAAAAACGAGTCAGTAGAATTACTTAGGGAAAAAAAAAAAAGAAAAGAACCTTTTTTTTTTCCTTTTTCTTTACAAAGTAAAGTAACAGAACATAATAGACCACTAAAATAAAAAGAATTAGGTTCTAGTCCTGGTTATAGTTTATCCCTGCCCCACTTTACCTTTTGGCCTAATTCTCTTTTTTAGTAATTAGAGGTAGCACTCAATCTGTGGTTTTAAAACTGTTCCATAAAAGAACTTTTGTAGAAATTTCCTGGAGCCATGCAGAGGAGAGACAAAGCAAGCCGACTGTCAGCTGTAGTTTAACAAGCCCAGCTATTTATGTGTTCTTTTATAACAGTGTTCTTGTTAAGATTTAATTCATATCTTGGACCAGATGATCTGCCTTTTAGCATGAAAATTCTCTTTCTTAGGACAATCGTTCATTTGTGTTCATATGCATTCATTTGGTTATTCTGGCTTTCAAAATTATGTTGTCCTAATTTCTAAAGGTTACAAACATGATAGTGCTGTTTCATTTTGTAAAATACACATTTCAAGTTTAAGTCTGTCTTTATGATTGGTCATAATTCCTAATTTCCCTTCCTCCCCAGTACTCTTGTTTTTTAACTAATTAAAATTTTGCCTAGATTGATGATCATAAAGTCCTTTCAGTAATTTTCTGCTTTGACTTATTTCAATTGCTGAGCTTTCAGTGCAGACCTGCTGGTCATCACTTCTCTAGTAAAATTAGGAATCTAGCACTGTATATTCCTCAGGGCATCAAGTAATTTTCAGGTTCCTGTAGTACAGGGCAAGTGTGAGCCATGTCAGTTTTTATGTCTGAACCAAAGTTCACTTGAGACTGCTTGCTCTTTTTTTTTTTTTTTTACCCCCCTCTCTTGGTAATCTAAGTTGGACAACCAGAACATAGGCTATACATTCCCTCTCTTGTGAAGTAAAAGTATCTTCTCAATGTTCTGTGTCCCTCCTTCATTTCTTCAGAATGTGAGAGAAACCTTGGGAGAAAAGCCTCAGCTGCTCCATTTTCTCCATGACTATAAGCCCAGCACTGTGCTTTTAAGCCCAGTACTATGGTTTTATACTTGGTAGTAGTGGACATAGGAAGAGGACCATGATCCTCCGGCCCTCTCAGTATGGGTTGTTGGTCTTTCCAGCCTGTTTCTTTCAATACAAAATGTCTCCATGTTGTTTTTGCTCTGTTTAAGGTATATTCTTTTTTTTTTTTAATCAACGCTAAGATTTCTTTCCTGTGTAAGTAAAGTAAGATAAAATAACATCCAACTTTGCCTGTTTTTTTCTTATTAAAACACAAAAGCCAGGAACTCTAAATACTGCCTGATCATGTCTGACCCCTGTGTTCAGTGGGTGCATTGGCAAAGATAGCATCTACCTTACATGTAAATCTGTATTCATAATAGATGATCATCCCACATTCTTCACCCATATAAGTCTCTTTGTTTAGGTTTGACATTCAATCCCTTTGACTGATTCTCTGACCGCATGTGTAGGGGCGAGGGGAAGTGGATGAGGACATGGGTGATTCACCACATTCCTTTAATTTCTCTCTCCATCTATACTTCTGAGAGCTTGGTGATGCATTTGGTCTTTTGAGTGATCCTGAGGGATAAAACATTGCTTTTCATTTTATGGAATTACATTTGATCCAAGCTCGTCAACTACCTATCCTTTCTTAAGTTTGTGTTTTCTATAATTTTTTTTTGTATTGATTACCAGAAATTTACTAATTGTTACCTTGATCTTAAATTATTTTTATCTTAAAATATAGATGATAACAGCTACTGTATTATAAAGGATTCCAGGACACAAAATTAAGGAAATAGGTAATGCCTGGTACAATTATGTGTTACATGATAATTCTTCCTGATCTAGGATTTATACCTCTTTGTTCCTTTGCAGATATTTTCCTGTTCTTTTTTGCCCTACCCCCAAAAAAAGGTGCAATTCAATCTGTGTTCTACTAATTTTCACATCACTTGGAATTCTTAAGCAATTTGATTATAAAAATCCCTAAATTTATAGAATGATTTGAAGATATAGTTTCTTCAGATATCATTTGGCTATTTATACATGCCTGGATTAGAAGTTTCTGTAGTTGGTATCTGTGCACTTAGTGCTTAGCCTTTGAAAATAATTCCTTTTTATGTCCTCTGGTGCCACCTTAAAATATTTATATTTACCTTCTAGGCCAGTGGTTCTCAACCTTCCTATAGTTGCGAACCTTTAATACAGTTCCTCATATTATGGTGACCCCAGGCCACTTCTAGCCCTGTGACTATAGTCGCTGATTAATCTTTCTGTGTCCCACTTTTATTTTTTCTGTGATTATCTCTTTGTCATGCATCCTGCTCTATTTTCTTTACATTTTTTTTCCAGCATTTTTTCAAAGTCAGTGTTTACTATTACCATTTCTCCAACTGGAAAGTGTTTGCTATGTTTTCTAATTTCCTCCTTCCAAGCTTTGCCAAAATGCTTCTTATAAATTACCATTTTGTTTACAGTTGGATTTGTTTCCCCCCAGGTGATGAATATAGAGTAAGAGATGACTTGTCCAGGGTCTCTTTGACATGCCTTTCCCTGTGTGCACTCCAGTGTCTTTAGTATTGCAGTGTGCTCTCTGTATAATGCAGAAATAGCAACTCTGAAAGAGAAGAATATGGGAACCTTGCTGCTTTCTTTGTAAAAATGAGTGAGACTAGGTCAACGTGTTGGAAATTTTGTTTTAAGGTTTTAAAATAGTGTTATAGTTAACTTTAGATACTGAAACAAGTACACAGTAGCTAAAATAAACAAGGCCTTCAGGTAAGGGTGTGTGGGTAAGATGAATTGTAGTCTTAAAGATTACACCATTTGCTTTTGGTTTCTTCCTCTTTTGAAATTGGTGAGAAAAAAATACTCTCTGGTAAATAGATTATCACTTCTCTTTCTGAGAACTCTATACTGTTTTAATCTTTTATATGTATTTTAGAAAAGTTAAGATACCATACTAGAATTTTGATTAGGATTGTGTTCAAGTTTAAAAGGATTTGGATACCTAATGTCCACAGTCTTGGGTATTTCCAAATGAGCATTACTGTGATTTGTCACACTGGCTATAAAGTGTTGGAACAATTTATTTGTCATGGTGGAAGGAACACAAAATAGTGGCAATTCGTTTAGCAAGTCTGACAAGTGGGATTTGAACTTACGAATTGTTGATTTTTAAGCCTGTTCATAGTGCCAGAGGTCACGTATTCTAATGAGTCTCAGCCTAGCTTTACTCTTTTACCTATGTATGAAGTGTGTCCTGGGAATTGTTCTCCAGTTAAGTCCCTCTCTGATACATGTTCCATATGCTAGTATTGATTTCAGTACAATGGGCAATAAATCGGTCTGACTACACAAAGGAGACAAGATAGTAGAACATAGATTCAAAACTTAAGGTCTCCACATAGATATTATTCACATAATCTCCAAGTACAAAGTTTTAGGCTAAAACTTAAAAAATCCTAGAGAGAAATAAAATGATGTTATCATTCCATCCACTCTGATTTGTAGAATTTCTAAGACAGCATATCAGTGACTGTGTCCTAATAAGGATGAGTTTGTTGTTGTAAAGGCTGCAAAAAAAAAAAAAAAAACTGGCAGGGAAATGAGCATGTATGATAACTTAGAGATTAATCGGAATTCAGAGGTTTGTGCTGACAAAGTTTACAGGTCTGTAAATTTAAATGTAGAATTTCTGTAGGCAGTATGCATTGACAAATATGTTTAATGGTAATACATCTAGTACAGAGAGTCCCAGAGCAGGTCAATAATAATGTGTATATTGATAGCAGCAATGTAGGAGATGTTACTTGGTATTATAGCTAAAATCCATGTTATCCTCTTAATCATAATTACATTAATATTGACAGGCTCTTGACAATATCCACATTATTATTGATAGATTTCTGTCAATAATGTGTTTTTAAATAAAATATATTCATTCATAATTTGCACCACACTCAATAAAAGCTCTAAAGTACATCTTGAAAATTTCCTTCTTCCTCAAGGAGATCAAGTCATTTGCTATGGTTTTTTAATGTGATATAGATGATAAAGCTTTTATTTTTGGAAATGAAAATCAAAAAGCAGGAGTTATTTAAGGCACAAGGTTATATGTTACTGCTCTTCAAAAACCTATTTCCATGATTTTTTTTCTTTTTTTTTTTTTTTATCTGAAAGAAAACCAGTGTGGCATGTCTTCGGATAAAATGTCAGCAGGAGACCTTTTTAATAGTTCTTAGTGCTGGATCATTTGGTCTTATACATAGTTATGTAACAAGTTAGTTTAATTACCTTAACCCTAGGAGGTATTGTACTTTTTATCTGCACTTAACTTTGCCTTTTCCATGTATCCTTAAAATACTAGAATCTTTCTCAACTGCATATATCTGTATGGATAGATAGATATCACAAATTATAATTTTAATTATTTTTACCTTCCTCTTTGCCCAATTAGTAAATATTTTTTTAAAATTTTTTTTATTTATATTCATTGGTGTGAGGTTGTCAGACCCCTGGAACTGGGGTTACAGACAGTTATGAGCTGCCATGTGGGTGCTGGGAACTGAACCTAGGTCCTCTGAAAGAGCAGCCAGTGCTCTTAACCATTGAGCCATCTCTCCAGCCCTGAAAATATTTCTAAAGATTAGCATGGTCTGGAAAATGAGGAGCAGTGTGTCAGGGTAGGGTATTAAAAGGTGGACTAGGAAGAAACTTGTCTGTTTAGGCATTTCGAAAAAATATCAATCTATTATCATTTTGATTCAGTATAATTTCAATTTACAAAAGGAAAAAGATGGACTTGTATTTTTTTTAACTCTTCAACTTTGAACTAACATTTATGAAAGTAAGTGCCAGTCTACAGAACCAAAAGTCTGGGAATAGTTAAAGCTTACTTAAATTTTTGAAAGTGAAATGTGTGTTGACCAGTGGTTGAGCATTGGTCTCAGCAATCACTGCATCAGGGGCCAGGAAGTACTTAATAGAAAATTTTTTATCTGAAAATATGATAACTAAAACCTCCTTCTTAAAATTTGCATAGTTTTTATCAAAAGTAAATGATGTTCTCCAAAACTTTGCTACCATCTTGGTCAAGCCTCAGATTGTAGAAGTCGTGTAACTGTTCTCTTGATCAGCAGTTTTTTTCTGACTCAGTGAATTCTGCTCTCAGGCTAACCTTCTAAAATGTATACCCTGTTAAATTTCTTCTCAGTGATGATCATGCCTACAGCATCAGGGCAGCATTCTTAATAGCCTAGGTGGTCTGTCCAGTGTGGCATGGCCCATCAGCTCATCTCTCTTGCAAGACCTCTCTGCGTTCATCATAGCAGATGACTTCCCTATTTGCAGGCAGATGACATAAGAAAACACACTGATACATTCCAGCAGCTCCGGCTGAAATTTACCTCCATGAGTCCCAGCGAGACCATAGCCAGGAGTTCCTATCTCAAGTCTTTTGCACAGCCTGTTCCTTTGTCCTAAGTAAGAAAGATAATTATCTTTTTGTCTGAGGAGTTTTGTGGCCCTGCTTAGTATTTTCACATTTTTAGATAAATTCTTTGATTCATAGGCCCATGGCCAGTTCTGATATTTCTAAAGCTCTGTTGTGTTAAAAATACACGGGGGCGGGGAGGAAGTTCACTGAAATAAATACTTAGATCAAATCTCTGCTACCTAGGAGAATGTCTGGCATTTATATGCCCAATAAATATTACTTAAATTGAATAAGTATTTGTCAGAGAATTAGAAGTCACTAAAACACAGACTACTTCCATTATGTCGAGAATGATTTTATGTGATTTAAAGGCGTTTATGGCATTTTTCTGTACTTCACGCCTATTACGGGACAAATCTTATTATGCTACAGTGGACGGAAGAGGATTCTATAATCAGATTAATTGAAGTTCCAATTATATTTATTTCATCAGTTTCTTCTCCTGGGCACTGCCCTTCTCTAAAGCTAGTATTCTAAAAGATCTGTGCTTGCCAGAAAAGGGGGTGAGGGACTGGGGGGTGGAGTTGGGAGAGAGGAAGGACTGAATGTAGTGTTTTGTTGATAACTCCAGTGTTGAATGCTTGGACTGCCTGTGCCCTATGGGACAAAGGACCCCAGAAGGAGATAGTATCCATGTGTTTCCCTGAGCTTTCTTTATTTCCTCGTCATAGGCCCAACCATGTTGATGGGATTAAATTGCCGAGTGCATTGGTAATGATGGAACCCAACCCCGTTCTCTAGGGCTCCCACTCTGTGATCTCTCAGACAAGATAGTAACTATATGTGGGATAAGCCTCCTGTCAGGCCTTCCTGCCTGGCTCTCACATAAGCACATATAACTGTGATGTCGTGTTTACAGTTTATCTGCCACAATCACATTTTAATGATATAGTCAATATTTCCTGGAAACAAGGTCTTTTGACACTGGTTAAGGCATTATTGTAAGTAATAATAAAGATTGCAGTCTTTTTGAACTAGATTTGCCAAAATCAACTTTTAGTCTTTTTCCTTTGTGCCTTTCTTTAGCCAGGGTAGTAACGATGTGGTAATAAGACTACTTTATAGCTCCCAAGCCACTTTTGTAGCATTATCTAGTCTAATCTCAACAGCCCATTGAAGTAGTTGTTATTTCAAGCTTTTAGAAGAAGAATGTGAGGCTAATGAATATTTTTGATAACATAGCAAGTAAGAGACAGAGCTAGAACGTGAGCCCAGGAATGTTTGGTTGTAACTTTGCTTTTCTCATTCTGTCACAGTTGTCTACGAAAGGATGTGGATTATAGGTGAAGCATTCCGTACTGACAAACCGTGGCGTATAATGGACAGTGTTTGCTCTAGGCTTACGACTAAAACAAGTCACAAAAACTATTAAAATCTTGGAAATAACCCCTAAAACAAAACCCAGAGAAACAATCATTCATCTGGGGAAGCAAAGGCTGAAGAACAGTTTAATAATAAGTCTTTTTGGTCTGCTGAAGATCCTTACCGAGGGAGGCAAGTGTGCCCAGCTGTTCTTAATCTACACTAGGGAGGGGAAAAAAAAAAAAAAGCAAAGAAAAAAATGTTAAACTATAACAGAAGGAATAAGAAAGAATTTTTTATAGTATTTGTTAAATATTGGATGTGTTAGACTGTGTTAAGTCCTAAGTCTCCTTTCCTGGCAGTCATTAAAAATTCCTCTTACTACATGGACTCAGTATGATTTCTCCAGAAAGAAGGATTTTCAAAAAGGTAACGTGTCTGACAAACTATCCACTGACTACTAACTAAATATCAGTTAAGAACTTGAGCCAGAAGTATCTTGCCTAACTATCCCTAAAACTAGGTGTGTTTACACTCTGTTCACCTAGTGCATTGACTGGCTACCAAACCCCCTGTCTCATACAACGGCACAGTTGCTCATGAGCAACTCCTATAAGCAGCCAGTCAGTTGTTGTAGTGAACTCTAGAGCTGTAAGATTAAGATTTTTATGTACTACAATCTGGAACTTTCACAGTTCCGGTACTTAGAGATACATAAATTAGCACAGCTGGCCCTGTAAAGCAAGTTTAGTATCTCACCTGCTTCTTGGCTAGAAAAGCAATATGCCTAATTCAGCACTTGAAACCAGGTATGCAAGGTTCACATTGATGACTTGAATTGGGCAACTAATCATGCAGGTTTTTGTTAGCTAATCAAATAATGTTTTAGTTTGTTTTTACCTTCTGTTATATACATAACTGATTAATTGATTACATTAGGAAAATATGGCCTTAGTTATATTTACTTGCATGCCTTCCTCTTTGGGCCTTAGATGATATTATTAGGTGAGAGCCAGGACATGTCTTTTGTTTGTTTGTTTATTTGTGTTCCAAGATCCAGTTATGATCAGGATTTCTGTGGAATCAACAGTGACCTTGAATTTCACAAGGACTACTTATAGGAAAAGAGACATGCTAAGTCAGTAAAAGGCTTTTATCAGCTTTTGTAGATGAAGCAATGAAAACCAGCTAGAAATGAGTGATGGGAAGAACATGCAGTATTGATGCATACATGCGATCGGAAGAAATATATATGTGTATGTGTGTGTGTATATATATGTGTGTGTGTATATATTCATATACATACACAGATATATATGTGTATATATGTGTGTGCGCATATATATATATATATGTATGTATATATATATATATATTTGTATCTATGTATTGCTTTGAAACTGACTAACTCAGAAGTTCTCAAAATCACTAGAGCACTTAGGAGAAATGAGGACTCTTGAGGTCCCATTACATATCTAATAAATCAAAAGTCTTAAGAGTGCATCCCAGCAATCCAACAGATCCTGTAAGTGATTCTGATAAGCTCTCAAATTTGAAAATCACTAGACTAGAGAAACAGTGAAGGTATAGAATGTGTTGAATATGCAGAGATACATGTGTCATTCTTTTATATATTTATATCTTTTTTATCAATTGAAAACTATGGAAATACAATTATTATTATAAAGAAAACTGAATTCATTGTGAGGAGATATAGACCACCAGAAGCTTGTATCACTGCCTTCCTCATTTAATATTTAACTAGATGAAGTAAATTTTTATGAGAAAGACCTGGATTTATAAAAGGCAGCACCCACACTCTGTCCTATATTTCTATGCTCCCCACCAAGGCATTTTTTAGAAATTCCTGACTTCAGAATTACATGATTGGCCTTCCCTTCATCTATTCCCCTGTTAGAGCACTGGATCCTCATCCAGTCACTTACTCTAGTCAGTTTTATTTATTTATTTATTTATTTATTTAATTTTATCGGAGTGTCAGCTCTCCCACTTCACTTTAGATTTCAACTTTATTTTTCTCTTTGTCCCTACTGATAGGTTTATAATTTACACCACCATTAGCTTCTCACTAGATCAACCTAACAGCCTGTTAAATGGTCAAAGTGCCTCCAGCCCTTACAGCTGGCAGAAATCCATTCTCCAGAGTGGCCAGGACAAGCGTCTGCCGAGCAGATCTGATTAGCTTTCTGCTTAGGAGTGTTCATTGAATCCTTTTACCTTCCTGCTGAAAAACCATCTCCTCATGTGAGCTTCTAAACTGTCTTAGGATCTGTCTTTTGCTTTCATTTGCAGCCTTCTACTTGTCCTTGTGCTTTTGGCTCTTCTTGTCACCTCTACTTACAATGTTTTTAGTTTCCATAACCATACTGACCCTGCTGCTTCTTCCCAGATTGCTCCTCCCCAGGAGCCTGTCTCCTGAAATGCAGCTGGAGGCCTATGCCCTGAAAGTCGCTCATCCCATCTTACTGTGTTTTCCTGTTTATTTTATATAGTGCACCCCCATAGTCCCCCTCTTGAACCTAGGTAAATTGTAGGCTCCATCATGTTCAAAATTTTCATTCTCCAACACAACTGGTAAATAGCAGATGGACCACAAACTTGATGAAGAAATAAGAACCACTATTTTTAGAGTAATTGGAAATAATTTTAAAGATTAGTTAATAGAATTTGTATTTTCTACCCTAAACGTTCATCCTGCTCATTTATCCGCTCATCAAGTAACTATAAAATGCCTCTGTGTACAAGGAATTATGCTAGTTGCCCTGATTCAACTCTGATAAGACCCAAACAGTCATAGTATCAGTGCTTATTGTGTAGTAGAGGAAACAGGCGATTAAAAAGTACATTATGTCCAAAGTATAGAGGCCAAGAAAGGAAGATAGGATGCTAAGGGAACACCCAGAGGAGCAGCCAAGCCAAATTTTAGTGTCAGGAGAAAGCGGGACTTGAGTCAGAACTTAGTTTTTCAGTTGAAGAATGGGACCCGTTTCATGCAAAAAAAAAAAATGACACTTTATAAAGTGGTAGTGGTACTTTAAGAAGGAACTGGGGCACAGTGTGGAGGCCTGTGTTCTGGACGGATTACAGGGTGGGCGCTGTCTGATGGACAGAGGTAGATAAAGCAACTAGAACTAGTCCCAGCATAGGGGAGAGCAGTCAGGCATTTTTAGAAAAAGGGCTTTAGCAGTTAGAGGACGATGAATGCATGAGAACAAAAAACATTTTGGACAAAGAACTGACAGTCATTGGCAGAGGATTAGATTAGTCGAGTGAGGAAAGGGAACTCTTTCTCTTTCTTTAATCCATTTTTCTTTACTGTAGCTCCTGGCAAGTATGAAGCAAGTATTTCTTGAAGCAAACATGCAGCAGAACCCTCCACTGCCTTGTTGGTAGGCTGCTGGGTGCTGAAGGTGCCACAGGAACCGGAAGAGGTGAGCACTCCCTCAGAAGGGAATTGGACTGTGTGGGGGAGGATCATTCCTCATGTCTGGTTTAGTGGAAGATGTCACCAAGCAACCAGTATTATCCAGGGGTCAGTTGTGTTTCCTGTGTTTGAATTTGTTAAGCATAAGGTTTCTGCCACTAATTCAATCCGGGACACTTGTGCAGCATTAAAATTCACTTCTTGAAAATGTCTTGTGTTGGCAGAGAGTGCGAGTTCTAATTTCAAGAAGTACAAATTTGTTTTAGGATGTTTTCAGTTCTTTTACTATCTAATAAGTAACATTTAACATCTGCCTTTAAATAAATCTCATAAAATAATAAAATCTGAACGGAACTGAAGGTCATTTTTTGGGCTCTGGCCATCTGTTTGGTAAGTGAGAAACCCAAGGCGGAAGATCAGGTGAAAACCCTGGTTTCAGATCACATGCCCACTGACAGCAGCTGATGTCCACAGGATCTACGCTCTGGAATAAGCCTGGGTTCTGTGTGTTACTGTCCTGGGCCTCTCAAAGGCTTGAGGATATGTTTAAGTTTAGTTTGCTGAAAACTCATTGTACTGTTTTTTTTCCCCCCTAGCCTATTGGTGTGTAATTGACAAGGATTAGCTATATGAAACAAATAACATGATGATTATATATGTGTATACACACATTGTGAGATAATTACTGCAGTTAAACATCAGAACTCCTCATTAATCTGTGTGCCTGTGTGTGTTTGAAGACACAGTCTTAGCCAGCTTCAAATAGGCTTGCTGACTATATAGGAGCCATGCTGTACAGTAAGTCCCCCCATTTTTGTAATCGATTTTACCGTCAGTTTCGCTGAGTTCCACGTGTTTAGATTCTACATGACAGTAGACCAAGGGCCCAGTTAGGACTAAAGATAATTTGCGTCACAGTTTGAGTTTGCTGATTCGTTTTTGAGATGTAACAGATCTCAGCTGATCTGTATGTGACCGGGTGTTTTCTTTGCTGTAGTTTGCGATTGTAAATGACCTCTGAGGCACTCAGACCTAGCTAACATTAATTAACTTTTTAGATTTTACTTAATGTTGCCTTCTCCTTTGTCATCTATTTCTTTCCTTGTGTACTTATGAAATTATTATAGTATGTATCTTTACTCATGCTTTTTCTTGAGTACTTTATAGTATGTGTATCCACAGTACACATTAGTATTTAAGTAATGAAATATCTGTATTATTCCTCTTTCCCAATGCGATCTAGTACTCATTTTCTATAATAGTATGATAGAATATTGAGAACATATTATTATAGCTTTCTTTCTAGTAAATAAGTAAAGCATATTTAAGAATGAACAAGTGACTCCTTGAAAAACATACCCATGAATCCCAGAGAACTGCTGGAAGTCTCGGTGAGGTCTTGGTTTAGCCATCTATTGCTGTGTTCTACATGGGTCATCTTTCTCACTTGTGGTATTCGGCATCATAGTTAATTTCAGGATCTTAATCTATCTGCCAGAATATCCAACCAAGGAGAGTGTTATGTAGAGGTGTTCTTGTAGAATCAGTAAATAGTTCTTCTGTTCATCTCCCTCTTCCTCCTCTGTCTCTATCTCTCTATCTCCCTACCTTCCTCCTTCCCTTCCTCTCCCTCCTCTGTCTCCCTCACCCCCTCTTGTACCCTCCTCATGATTCCTTTGCTGTGAGTGGTCGGGGGTCAGGAAGCAAGGTATAAAGGGAAGAAGAAGAAAAGGTGAAGTTCCAATTAGGAAGCGATTGTTTTGTTTTTACACCCCTAACAGGCCCATCTTGTGTGTGTCCAGGTGGTACAGAGGATTGCCACTGCTTGATGTTCCCTAATTGTGTTTTCCTAGACAGCTTCAGAGAAGCCATGGCCGTCAGAGAAGAGAACACGAACACGGACAGTGCAAACAGAGTGCTGCGGATAAGTCAGCTGGATGCACTTGAGCTGAACAAGGCCCTGGAGCAGCTCGTGTGGTCCCAGTTTACTCAGTGCTTTCATGGATTTAAGCCAGGGCTCTTGGCTCGCTTTGAACCAGAAGTGAAAGCATTTCTGTGGCTTTTCCTCTGGAGGTTCACCATCTACTCCAGAAATGCCACTGTGGGGCAGTCAGTTTTGAATATTCAGTACAAAAACGACTTCTCTTCCAACCCAAGGTACCAACCACCAAGTAAAAATCAGAAGCTGTGGTATGCTGTGTGCACCATTGGGGGGCGGTGGCTAGAGGAACGGTGCTATGATTTGTTTCGAAACCGTCATGTAGCATCTTTCGGGAAAGTCAAACAGTGCATGAATTTTGTGGTTGGGCTTCTAAAATTAGGTGAGTTGATGAACTTCTTGATTTTCCTGCAAAAAGGAAAATTTGCAACTTTGACAGAACGCCTCCTTGGCATTCATTCTGTGTTTTGCAAGCCCCAGAACATGCGGGAAGTTAGCTTTGAGTACATGAATAGGGAACTTCTCTGGCATGGCTTTGCTGAGTTTCTGATTTTTCTCTTACCACTCATCAATATCCAGAAGTTGAAAGCCAAATTGTCTTCCTGGTGCATCCCCCTTACCGGAGCGGCTAGAAGTGACAGCACACTAGCCATCAGTGGCAAAGAGTGCGCTCTGTGCGGAGAGTGGCCCACAATGCCTCACACTATTGGATGCGAGCACGTGTTTTGTTACTACTGTGTTAAAAGTAGCTTCCTATTTGACATGTACTTTACCTGTCCTAAGTGCAGTACAGAGGTGCACAGTGTGCAGCCACTGAAATCAGGAATTGAAATGTCAGAAGTGAATGCTCTTTAGAAACCAAATTGTTCCCTCTGAGGAAAATGCATTGTGCCCAAGTCCTTGGTATTAGTCATCCTCGGTGTCATCTGGAGATGCCTTTGAAAAGGCTTGTACTGCTCAGTCACCGTCTTCTTCTTTTCCAAGCACAACTAAATTCTAATCACTGGAACCTAAATGATACTAGAGAATCTTATAAATGTTCATGTTATTTTTTTAAATCACCTATTACATTTTTTTAATGTCAAGAATAATGGAAAAATTTTGTCAGATGAATACTAAGAATGACTAAGAATGCTCTTTCATAGAAAAAAGGTCGGACTCTAAAAATAAAAGGTTTTTGAGACTCTGGGATGAGTGTGCATTTATTTTCAGAGATGACAGAACATCATAAGCAGACATCATAAGACCCTATTGTGTTAAACCTCAGGTTCTACTGTGTCACCTGTAACTCAGTTTTTCCCTGAAGCCAATTTTCAGGAGGTTCAGTCCATAGCTGTCAGATCCCTTCAGAATTGAATTTCTTACATTCAGAATCTAAAAAGTGCTCAAGGCAGCTTATACGTCTGGGGACTATGGGACAACTGGTATGAAGAACACTATTTTCTAAGTCTCTATCCTGGATCAGAGCTCATGTTCTTACCAGGCATATTGGTAATTTTATGAAATACTAGTGGTGTTCTCTATACTAATAATATTGCAATTCACATCGAGTCCCTTCTTTTCTCTGTAGTTTTCACCAAATGAACCCTTTATTAAATAATAGTATATGAAAGTATTGAGCCTGTTTTTAATCACTTCATCAAAATTTTTTAAACAGTCTCAAATTGTGTGCCTTCACAATAAGTTAAAATCTAATATAAAATATATTTGAAAACAGCATGGACATTAAGTATAACTAATGTGAGTATAAAAGGATATCTAAGACTATTTTCTCTTTCTAATTAGTTCATATGTTAAATATCACTATATATATACATATTTATATATATAGTATATGTGTGTGTGTATATATATATATATTCTGGAAATGTAACATTTGTGTTCATCAGTCTCAAGTCTTAATTAGAATATATTGAAAGATGGATTTTAAGTAACAAACAGAAATATGAACATATGGTATGGTAGATGTTGTCCATCTGTATGTTCATATTTCACTCAGCACTTAAAGTGTTGATGCAGCTGGAGTTACAGCAGTGAATTGGGGAAAAGTTTCCTCAGAGTGCCCATCACCTAGTGTTGAACCAATGCAGCTTCAGTTTCGTGTAAGATAGTCAAGTTGCTTCACAGCCTGAGAAGAATGTTTCTGAAGTTTTACCTTTTGTCTTATTTAAGACTATTCTGAAAAAAAAAAAATTCAGGAAAATACACAGTTTTTAAAAGTAGATGACATATTCTCATATATTTCATTAATTGTATTGCATTGCATTTCTTATTTCAGCATTACTCATCATTGTGAGGGAGTTAGGTTCTGTCTTCCTTCTCTTGTAAATCAATGACACAAATTATCTGGAGTATATTTAGGATTCTTGAGTTCCCACTAGATAAAGCCACAGAGCTGGCCAAGATGACCTAGCTTGTAAAAGCATCTGTTGCCAGTTCTGACAACCTGAATTTGATCCCCAGAATCTAGATGGTGGAAGGAGAGAACCATGTCCACTGACTACCATGTAGGCACTGTAGAATGTGTCTCTGTGTCTGTATCTCTGTGTGTTTCTCCAACTCAGGCTGATTTTGGTAAAAGGAATATAATTTTCTGATGTTCCAAAGTGAAGAATTCAGGTCAACACTGCTCATCCCATCTGGATATAGATGCTCAAGTTGCCTTTAAACAAGGCTGGTGAGAGGGCTCAGTGGGGTAAACTTCCTTTGCTTGCTACAAACCCTAAAGATCTGATTTCCAACTTCGAAGCGCACAATGACTGAAGGAGAAAACTGATCTCACAAGTTGTCCTTTGACCTCCACACATGCATGCATGTGTTCATGCATGCACATGTGGAAATGGAAAATAAATCTATTTTTAACAGACTCACTTTATCAGTTCTCAATTTTCTTATCAGCAGTGTATGTGGCCTGAGGGATAACAGGCATGAGCTTGGCCTCAAGCCCTGTCTATGCCATTCCTGTGTGTATATCCAGGGCAATATGTACTAAACTTTACATTGGTACGTTATAAGTGCATGTTCAGGACACTGTTTTGTTAGCTTTTGGTCACTGTGGGAAAATATGTTCTAGAAAACAAAGGAGGAAGGACTTACTTTGGTGAATAGTTTCAGAGTTTTCAATCCCATAATCAGTTGCATCCATATCTTCTAGGTATGTGGGAAGGCAGAATACCATGGTGGAAGCCTGTGGTGGAACAGAGATGTCCACCTCGTGGCAGACAGGCAGATAAACCGTTCTAGGACACACTTCCAAGGACCAGCTTCCCCTAACTAGGCCAAACCTAGTTTCTTCCACCTCCCAATAATGACATAGAATTATGAGTCCATCAGTGGGTTAACCCACTGATGAGGTCAGAGAAGTTATAATCCAAGTACTTCCTATCAGCCGGCAGCCATACATTTACCAAAGGAGCCTTCAGAAAACAGTTCCGATCCAAACCGAGGCAGATGTGATAATAGTTCTTTCCATTACTGTTGTCATTAGAATTATGAATTGGCTTCATTCACAGGGAAAATACTGACCACTTTAGAAGTTCAAGGTTTATGTTCTGCCAGCTTTCTGCTCCCACTGGATTGACACCCTCATGCCGAATAGAACAGCAGAAAAAACAGTAGCTCGTTGTTATTGCTCTGCCTTAGGGTTATATCCTAAACCAGTCATGATAGATACAGGGTAGACTCAGTTACTGACTGTGCAGGACACTCCCTCATGTATACCACATGAACATAAAGGCAGGCTGATCACCCCAAATAAAATTGAAATGCTCCTATAAGAGGGATGGACTTAGGGCAAGGAGAAACAACAGCAACATTTTATCAGCTTTCTAATTTGACAACATTAAAATGACTAGATGTCTTAGAATACAAATATGAGAAGATTGAAGTCAGTATGATTCATACACCAACCATCTTGTTATATTGTTTTGATATACGGGGTGCAAACTTCAAGAAGCAACTCTATTGTTATAACAAAAATAGTACTTCATTCATATGCTAACAAATACAGCTGCCAAGTCTCTGGACATTGTAATTTTTCTGTAGAGCATAATAGCAGTTTATCAAATATGTAATTTTTTTAAAAAATGTGAGATTTGCTATGTTGCCCAGGCTGGTCTGTAACTCCTGGGCTCAAGTAATTCTCTTGCCTGCTTCAACCAATCCAGTAGCTCTGGTGGTTTTTTGGGGTTTTTTTGTTTTTGTTTTTTGTTTTTTGTTTTGTGTGTGTGTGTGTGTGTGTGTGTTGGGGTGGGCTGTTTGTTTTTAACATCTGTCTCCTACTAGATGACAATTCCTGTTTTGAGAAACCCTGATTCTTTCTTCCCTGGATAATCAAAGCCTTTTAGTTCTAATCTATATTTAGGGAAATACTGTTAGGTGAACTAGTGACAAAAATTAGGTTGTTTAGCAGCAGATGTTAAAGAGAGATGAAATGTAAGAAATATATACAGTCATCTCTCGATACCCTGGAGAGATTGGTACCAGCCTCCCTGTGGTTATACCAAAATCTGCAGAGGTTCAGATGTGCCACTTACAGAAGGTAGGGTAGTATTTACATGTAACCATGTGTGTGCTACAATATGCATTAAACTGTCATAGATTCTTTATAATACTGAGAACAATGGAAGTGCTATGTAAATAACTGCCGTACTATATTGCTTTCCCAGTAATGACAAGGAAAAGGCTGTACTTACTTGGTCAGCACAGATGCAACTTTTAAGAAGTCTGGTTTGTTGAGTTTAGGTTTGGAGCGCTTGAACTCTGCAGGCTGCTGTATATTATCAAAGATTCACATTTATGAAAGGTGTGAACAGTGATGTAGGAACAGACAGAAGAAATGATCGATTTTAGGTTCACCAGCTCCAAGGGCAGCAGTAGCATCTACCAGTCCCTAGATGTGGACTGCTCTGAGAGGGAAGGAGCTGTAAGCACAGCTGTTCCCTCTGGCTGAAGCTGATGCTGGAGGCAGTCGGCTACCACCATGAAGACCATCGTGGATAGAGTAGCTGGGTGGCATGTCTTAATGTGTATAACATACAGTGTTATCTTTCCATTATTAATATGGTTTGTTTTTTGTTTTTCTCGCTTATGGGATACTTGACCTACAACAAGCTAATGGCATGGCAGGTAATCAATGGATTTATGAGTGACTGACACACACAAGTGCTTGCTCCAGGAGCTTTGCCTTGCTGTAGATGGCTTGGCCTCCTGGCCAAGTTCTATGACAGTCTCAGAGGCTTCTATTAGGCCCTGTCTCCCTGGGCATTGCCAGATTTGTTTTAATATGAGGCAACTGTTTTTACTCCTAAGTGGCTCCAGAGGTCAACATTCAGGAAAACTGGATCATACATTGTTATGTGATACACCTCTGCTTTAGCCTCAAGAACTCAGCCACCAGTGATGAATGATTTCCCTTTGTTAAAGAAATTTTACACAAAGATTTTCTTTTCTCTCCCGTGAAACTCGTTCTCAAATCAGGGTCTCTCTTGTGTGTTACCTGTGAGGTTTTAGTGATACATCTTAGTGACTAATGTATCGGTCAAAGCTAGCCCAGTGTATGCCCTACGCCTCGCCAAAGTCCCTTACATTCAAAGATGAGTGAGTGTGTTTGAACAAATTTATTTGACCTCTTTAACATTTCATGTGTTCCCCTACCAAATAGGCATTTGATATCTACCTCATATATTTATAATGGGAAATAAATCATTTTCTCAAAAAAATATTTACGAGCCCCTGCAGTCATTCTTCAGAGTGACTACTCAGTCTGAGTAGAATGTATTTGTGGAAAAAGAACGAAGCCGTGATCTCATGGACTTTTCATTCTTGGGGGTATGATAGGTAGAGAGCACATGAAAAAGAGAGTCTGGTTAGAAGCTCTCTGCGGAAAACAAAATCTGCTAAAGAAAGAGCAACAAGGATGCTACCTTGCGTAGACTTACGACACCTGTCTGAAGAGGCGAAGTTTGAAAAAAAAACATGAAGGGCATGGGAGACAGCCAAACACAGGACAGCCGAGGGAAAGAAGTGGACTATGCTTAAGCTGACAGGAGAGTCTGTTACCTGTCCCAGGGTCAGGAAAGATCACCACAAGAAGGAACGAAGGGTGTAGGAAACGGGGTGGGTACGGTGCTGTGCCGGGCCTGCTTGTGCCTACCGATACAAGCCTGGGAAAAGATCTGGATGCACTCCAAGCACAAGAAAGTCATAGGCAGCTTTGGAGCAAAGAAACGAGATGAGCAAGTCTACATTTTTAAGGACCTACTCTGGATAGTTTGTGGGGAAGCCAGAGTAACAGCAAGACATCCCGAGCAGTCACTGTGAGCCATGCATGTTATTTCAGTTGAGTTTGTGAAGAGCTTCACCCGTATCACAGCCTTGGGATAGCTCAAGAGGTTTGCAGGCCCTTCAGAAAGGCCTGCTCCTGGGACAACTCCCCAGGACCCCATTCAGAGTCTACTGTAATTTGAATAAAGTTCTAATGAACTTTCACCAGCAGATTAAAAATAGCAGAAAAGAGAAGGAAAACTGGTCTTACAGAAACATGTAATAATTGAGCAGCCTTATATCAAAGGGAAAAATTCTCTGTGTAAATAAAAAAGCCTATAATCTAGTAGCAGCGTAGGAAGAGACAGGCTCTGAGAGCTAACAGCGAATAGCAATTGTGGTTTTTAAAAATGGCCTTGGATCTTCAATAACAGCTACCTTATGTTCTGTATAATTTGGTTAAGAAGGCAGGGAAATTAGTATTGCTATATTTGTGGATCCCTTCAAACTTGGCACTGGGAGGCAAAAACTTGATTCATTCGAAATATTCTCTTTCTAACCAAAAGCTGCTTTTCTTAATAGTACCACAGGGAAATGTTGCTGATTTAACAGGATGTTTTTCCACGACAGAAAAATTCTAAATTTTATTTTCAGCAAGAGAACGATTCTAAATTTTCTTTTCAGCCAAACAAGTTGGCCAAATACGCTATAGACTGGTGGTCTCTGGCTCTCTGGAGCTAGCCCCAGTGTATGTTTATATATATATATAAGTATGGACTGTGCATGTACCTTCAGGAACACAAATAAGCAAGGTGTATGTGTGTGTGTTCCTTCAAAGAGTATATAAAACATGAAATAACGTAATTTTGTTTCTTCCTGTTTCCAGGTAACTTCTTTCCTCTACTTTCAAGAAAAAGCTTACAATTAAAACTGTAAAAATTAAAAAAAAATAACTTTAAAAAACAATTAAAATGCAAGCAGCACCATTTTGCAGTTTACCTCATTGACTCTGAAGCTGAGTTACTGTGTTGACAACCCTAATGAGTCAAACAAGGCTAAAGACACTGACTCCTGAGGCCATGAGATCCAAAAATGATTCTATTCTTCCCAGAATTAACTTTTTTGTTTTTTTGGTTAATCATAGAATAATATGTTCTTAACATGTTTAACAGGCCCTTTCTAAACCCCAGACCCAAGAAAACATCAATCTATTGAGTTAAATAATACTGACTTTCAAAATCAGGCTGATGTGGACACATTTATGTACATAGAATTCAAAATTGATCAAAAGAAAATTATATGAATTATGGGTATGGATTTATTGAAAATATGCTCAGTGCAGCACTGTTCATAACAAAGATGTGAAACCTCAACCAAACAAAGAGTAAATCTGTTTAACTAAATAAAGCAATGTTGTAGCAATACCATGGGAAAGAATTTCTACAGAAATATGTATGAGTCATTTTTAAGTGTTCACCTTGTAATATTCAGGTGATAGGAGTACAATATTAAATTGAGCGTAATGCAATCTCAACTAGAGATAAATAAACATTAACAGTAAATGCCTTTTGGTGTGACTCAGTTTTGCTTTTCTTGATCTTTTGTCTGTTTCCCAGATTTTCTACAATTAGCCTGTACTACTTATTAATTAGTACAAAGGAAGATATTTCTTTAAAGATCTCTATGTCCATTGCATTTCTTTAGAATGGCTCTCATATAAGTATGTTGAGGAGTAGGGAAGGGGGCATTTTTCCTTTGACCAAGGGCAAGTTACTGGTGGGCGCACCACTGGTAAATAGGACTGCCCCTCCCACCATCACCACTTCCCCCAGCAGCCTGTAAGTCCTCAAAGAAGGATGGGGTCTTATTAATCCCTCCATCTGTGATGGACCATTGATGGGGCCCAATCTTATCAAACGAACTGACAAAAGTTAAAAAGTGGAAATGGCTCTATGAGAAGACAAAAGGTTTCAGTTGAAGCAGATAAGAGAACCTCTCCTGTGCTGTGAAGGATTCAGAATGGTTCCAGGGAAGAAGAGAAGACTAATGGGGGTATGGAGGATGCAGTTAACATGTGGTGTGTGAAATTACAAAAGAATAAATATATTTAAAAATATTTTATGGTCCACTTCGTTGGAGTTCAATCGAAAGGCAAAACCTGCGTAGCTAGTAAGTGCAACTTCCGTATACATGAGAATTTTGGAGACACAAGGTTCTAAATTGCTGGAATACTGATTGTCCTCATGAGGATAAAGCCTGCCTTTATAATCACAACTTTAAAAACATCTGAACTATTTCATGCCTCTTAAATTACATATGAATTGTCAAAATGTAAAAGCTCCCATTCTCTTCTGTAAAAGAGTTTGTATAGTATTCACATAAATGCAACTTCGTAAAAGGTGTGCACTTTTCTGTCTTACTTTAAAATACATTTTTGTTCATTTTAAAATATCTAGAATGGATACACTGGATTAGAACACTTCAAGTAACCATTTTATGTTATCAGTTGCCCAAGCCTACAAAATGACTGTTTTTCCTCAATTAAGATTCAAGATCCGGAGACTGATCTGGGATTTTCTACTCTTTTCGAATGTGGACATGTTGACACTGACTTTTCTGAGTGTGATATATTAGACTGCCAGTAGAGATGATGCAGACCCTATGTCAATAGTCCCAATCCTGAACTAGTGGATCCGGAGTCTTCACTGTGCTCTTGAGTGACTCAGGATGATTTACCTGGAAATCTGCACAAAATAAATACCACCCCCCCAACTTCCATTCTTCCACAAGCATCCATTTGTGAAACTGCTCTTCTAGTCAGAAAGTGATATAAAATGGCATAAAAATGGAAAAATAGAATATATTACACTAAGAAAAATTATGATATATTATATTAAAATATTTATCTTCTTATCAAATGTGAAGGGCAAATAATTTGAGAACAAAGGCTTCTATCCACCATTGTTTGTGTTCCTGTTAGTGCCCATCCTCAGATCTGCTAGAATTCTCCTTACTTTCAACTGGATGAGTCTCTCAAATAACAAGATAGTTTGTGGTCGGTCTTAGGGAGAAAAGAAGCTTCCATTTTTATAACAAGAAAACCAACAACTGGTACAATATAGATGCTCTGTAAAAATTTGAAGAAGCCGAGAGTTTACAGTTTAACCATGAAGCCCCTTGCAAACATAGTGTGGTACAACTGATGGTCCTGGTGTCAAAAGGCTTCCATATGCTTGCCTACAATAATGCGGAATGTCCAACCATCCAGTACGTCTCTGCTGAGTGTCTTAAGAGTGCCATTTTTAATTTGCAATGTTCTCTGGTACCATTGCTTTGAGGAAATATACATCTGGAAATCAGGAGCAAAATAAGAGAATTAATAACTGTTCTTTGGAAATACATGCAATTTTCGAGCTGTCAATTTCAGCTAGATCTCTTTAAATACCTTTTCTTCTAGAATACAACTGGGTAGATGAGATTTGGGTTTTTTGTTGTTGTTTTTTAAATTCCATTATAAAAGCAATAGCCCTGTTCTGGTGTTTTGTAAGCAGATAATATTCTGCTGGTGACTGTCTATGCAGTAATGCATTGCTCTGAATTCTGAATTCTATTATTTCACATCTACAACAGCTTAAAGTGTATTTTTTTTAATAAACAGCAAACTTCGCCTCATAAAAATTCATTACATAAGGGCATAAACAAGTGCCTTTCCTTCTAGTCATTGGCAGTAAGTGATTCATCAGTTTTCCACCAAAAGGAAAAAAAAAAGAAAAGAAAGGAAGAAAAAAAGAAAACAGCAACCAATTTCATTGCATATGCTGTGTAATTTCCAGACTCCCTGAGCTGTAAAACCACATCACACAACACCAATACTAGGAATGTCAGGACTTTTCTGAAGGCCTATGCTTAGTCTCTTTAATAGGATTGAAAATCATTTTCTGTCTCATCAATTGTAGGTTGTTTTTTTTTTTTTTGTTTTGTTTTTTGTTTTTTGTTTTTTAAAGAAAATTTAAGGAGGCTTTAGAGATGGCTCCGCAGTTAAGAGAACTGGCTGCTCTTCCAGAGGACCCGGGTTCAATTCCCAGCACCCATGTGGCAGCTCAGAGCTATCAGTAACTCTTGCTCCAGGGGATCTGAAACTCTAACACAGACATTCATGCAGGCAAAGCACCAATGGGTATAAAAAGTAAAATTTAAAAAATGAAGAAATCAGACTTTTCCCCCTCTTTGCATGTGTTCCTTCCACCCATGGATGCATAACAGTAGAAAAAAAATCAAAGCCGACAGATTCCTGGGTATCTGAAAATACAATCACTACTTTTGCTGAGGTCTTACCATAAATACTAAGAGAAACAAATGTTCTAATTCTAAATCTTTTTTAAAATAATGTTTGTCTTTACCCTTTCCAACCTTAGAATTGGGGAGAGAGATGGAAACTAGTGAAAACTCAGGAAATATCTATCTGCCAGTTAACGGTGGACTCCTGAGAGTTATCCCTGTATAAATTACTTCCACAGATAACTGGAGTTTAGTTTTGTCCACTTTCTCCATGATGAGGAATGCAAAATAGAATCTGAGCAAAAGACATGGAGATTAGGAGAATGAAGGAAGTCCCTGTGATAGTCTACTCTTAAAGCTGTATGTCCTCTAGGAGCACATCTCAGAAATGCTGACAAGAGAAAAACAATGTCTCTTGAAAGCGCTAGAAAATTAAAGTCTGTCTTTTTAAAAAAGATCCTCAATCCCTGAACTCAGTTTTTTAATCAAAGTATGAGAATTAAATTTAATAAAAATACAAGTTATGAGGTATTGCAAGGAAAGATTGACAGATTTTTTAGCTAATCAATTAGACATTAAGCCTTTCCCTTTCATTGCAACTTTTCCACATGTATTTCCCTTACTGAATTATATAAACAATGCTTCTGATCTTGCCTCAGCTGGGCAGTTTTTAGAGGTTTCCAATTGCAACCATCTGGATATTAGTCTACCATGGTGCTTGGGATTTATTTGCCAATGGAAAATACTATAAAGGCAGAACATCACCTATGAGGAGATCTATTGCAGTAGGTTTATACTTGCAGGTACACGGGCAGAAATTAGAAGCAGTCAAGAATGGAGAAAAGTAGGTCCTATTCACCTACTTAAATACAATGGGTAAACCATAAACTGTTCTTGCCCGTGCTCTTCATTCCCAATTACTACATAGTGAACATAAGGTCCATTAAGGGAAAAAAAAAAACTATCTTAAAGATTTCACAATTTGTACTTCGTTATTGTGGAGAATTGTGAAGTTGTAGATCCTGTGAAAAACCATCATAAACTGTCTTTAGTCTCCTTAGCAGCTATTGATCAGCTGACCTGATCATTCCAATGATTATCAGGTGAAATAAATAATTGATAATAAGCATTTGCTTACCAACCCCAAAGCTAAGACTGTCATCAGATATTTTCTAAAACTTGCAATAGAAACTTCCCCACTTTGTTGTAGGCTGCTTTCTGATGTGTATATATATATATATTCAACTTTATTTCAACTTCTGTCTTCTGTAACAATAAAAATTTTACGAAACTATTTCCACATTGGAACATGACATTCAGAATAGTCTAATTCTATGTTCTTGGACTATAGTTACTAATATTGGCTCCAGAATAAACTTCTCTCCTGTTCCCTTTGAAGCGAGAACTATGTTTCACAGAGGTAACACTGCTTCCCTTTTTACTTCCTGCCTTCTAAATTCATTCCCAGTTTCTCCTTTCTGCAAACTGAAATTTAAAGTCATGCAATTAAGCCTTTCCCCTCCCCAGTCAATTCAGATGTTTCTTCTACACTTTCTTCATTATATGGGGCATTAAGAATCTAACGGAAAATAAAAGTTAAGAGCCAAAAATTAGAAGTTGGTGAGGGTAAACAGGATAGATAAGGAGCATCAAGATCACTGATATCGCATGAGGGACCTGCCACTCGCTCCCAGAGACAGTGGTGTTTGAGATGAGACTTTCTTCTATGATATCTTCTGGTGAAGAGATGGAGAGAAGTACACTTAAGACTTAACATATGAGCCATTAATAATCAAATTCAGAGAAATGGCAATTTACCCATTAAGATTCTATAATCCGTCACAAATGATTCAAGGGAAGACCCAAAAAGGTCATATATTCTGCCCTGAAGGAGCTCACAGTTTTTCAAAAGAAAACTAGTTATCACCATGGCATATAGGGTTTGGTCTGAACAGGGTTTATGCAAGAGCAGAATGAACACAAAGTATTATAGGACAGATAAAACATAGCTGGCCTGGTAATGCCAAGTGGGATCTTCCCCAGGGTATCACAGAAGGCTAAGGGTCGGAACACCAAAGTAAAACTATCAAAATGGAAACAGTAAACCATATTTATGCCAAATACCTTTGGGACTGGAGAGATGACTCAGCATTTAAATGCCAGTACTGCTCTTACAGAGGAAACAAGTCTGGGTCCAGTAGGCAGCTCACAACCTACTGTAACTACAGCTCTAGGTGATTACTGTCTTCTGTACTCTTTAGGCAACTGCCTTCCCAATGGCACATCTCCACACATACACACATCATTAAAAAATAAAAACCTTTAAAAAACACATTTTGACAAAAAGGAAAAACAAAGAAAGAAAAGAAAGAAGAAAAGAGAAGCAAAATTTCTTAGCACTACTCAGAAGCTGGCGGTCTTCAAGAACTTTTTATTATTATTCCTTCCTTCCTTCTTTTCTTCCTTCTTCCCTTCCTCTTTCCCTCCCTCCCTTTCTTCCTTGTTTCCTTGTATAGTGCATTAGAGGACAGCCTGGTATACATGAGACCCTATCTTAAAAAAAAAAAAAGATTTGTGAAAAAAAATGTTTTAAATTACAAAAAAGATAAAGGGATAATCTCCCTTCTTTTACCAGAAAAGTGTAAGAAAAATACGTGAAAAGACTCCTTCTGGTAAAGGAAATACACATTAGATGGCAAATGTATGCACTATGTTCTACATGGGTAGCAATCAAAACCAGTGTGAATTAGAATAAGACACTCTGGATATGAAGATGAGGAATACAGCTGAGGAAAGCAATATGGAAGTCAGAATATGAAGCATTATGCAGCCCATAGCTTTTGGACCAACATGCCACTTCTCAAAATGTGTTGTAGAAAAGCTACCAGAAAGGAAGACAATGATTTATATAAAATAAGTCTAGGATTCACATAGGTATGCACCAGGGTAGCTGACTCCGTAAATCTTAAGGAATGATTGTATTGAGGCCTTGAGGTATTTTGACTGAGGACAAAGGTGAAGGGAAAGGATTTACCCTTTGGGACTGAAACAACGATGACAGAAAGGACATTGCATGGTGTGGTGGTGTGGGGCTGGATGCCCAGTCCTGTATCAATCTACTTCTCCAAGGAAAGACTCAGTGGATTACTGTATATTGTATCTCTAGTGTTTATACTACATAACTACATTATGATTGATAAATAGAAGAGAAAAAAATGTACCCCTTAGGTATATGGAGATTTGAGAGGAAAAGCTTCCATAATGATTGTTTTTGTTCAAACAAAAATGGAGATAATGACACAGGCAGGAGAAATAAACATGGATTTTATATGTTTATTTTACAAATATATTCCACTTAGCCAGCAATCATAGAAATGTGAATTAGAATAATAATGTAATATATGAATATTCATTTTGATGAAAGCCAATAATGATTCAGTTGAGAAAAGCAATATGAAATTCTAGATGAAAACTCTAGAAGAACCCATAGCTATTAACCTATATATGTATATAAATACACACACACACACATTGATAAGAAAAAAAAACTTAGGGGTGGGGAAGACCACTCTGGTTCTATCAGACCTTCAACTGAATAGAATAGGCTACCTACTTTTTGATGGACAATCCGATTTATTTAAAGCCCATACATTCAAAACTACAATTTCTTCCAAAAGACTCAAATAGAAATAAATGCCTGGGGTAGTGTTTGTCCAAATATGTGTTAATTTTGTAGCCCAGCCAAGTTGCCATGATAGCTTATGATGGAGGGACAGACATCAGAAGATGGAGAGCTTCTCAGAAGTCCCTGCTGGGTACTGCCATGACAGCAGGAGTGGCCAAATGTGGCCAGAGGAGACCAAAAATTTTCTTCAGGCTTCTTAGAAGATAAAGCATGACTCTGATACACTGAGTCCTTACTTGATACTTAGAGGTCTACAGCCTTCTGAACTGACAAGCAAACTGACCCATCCTAAAGTAGCAATTTTTCACACAGAAATAGATGAATGTTACAATAATCCCTTCAAGTGCTACCCCGATTATCAACTGCACTCATCTCAAAGGATGATAAACTATGAAAATATTAGCACTTAAACGTGAATATGCTTGTATTTTTTTTATTCTGTATGTTGATATAATACTTTCAGTTAACTAGCAATGATGCTTAAATTCAATGAACTTGGTGTACTATGAAGATGCATATTTCTAGTCTTTAATTACTACTACTTGATTGGAAATACTGAATGTTGGAGGAAGTCAACGATAATGACTTAACGAGAGGGCAAGCCATGGCTGTTGCTGCTTTGTTCTCATGGTACTTTTGTCCCTTTTGTCTTAGGTTCCTGTCACATGCTAGGCAGTCTATATGTGAATTTGAGAGTACCTGCTAATTAAATGGAGATCATTCTCCATTAATAAGATCTTTCAGTTTTGCTGTACTCATGGCTTTGTGGTTATCACTGGTTTGCCCAACGCTGAGTCTATTCTCTTTCTTCTATTGCTCACAAGTCTGATTAAATTACTGTCATGTCGGTATTTTTATACATAATTGCTCAACCCAATGGTCTATTTTGCTAAAAACCATTAATTCTTAGGCACTGATAAGTTGAAACCTGTTTGGGTTCTCCTATCAGGGTTGGGTTAGAAAGTAGAAAGTATGCCAAGATGCCCCAAAACTTCCTGACCAGGAAACAGGCTATCTTCTATATCTTTCCATTTTCCTTTGAAAAAGCAAACAGCACTAGTATGCTGCTAACCTGCCCACCTAGCTTGCTCTTCCTGGCTGTGGCTTTTATCCATTTCTTGTACATACTCACCAGACTGAAGTATTTGACAAACAGTTGGTTTCTATCAACTTATATTGTTTGCAAAACAAAGTCTGTTTATCTCGAATTTATTGCTGGTTTAGGAGTAAACGAAAACAGGAACTTGAAAATAATTATACTTATTGTATTCTATTTTAAACATACTTTATACCTGCATATTTGCTTTAAAAGTCAGGTTGTATCCGAGATCTCTACTCTGAGATAAAAATGATGCCCTTGATATAAAGGCTGTGAAATCAAGGCAATTAAACTCACCATCAGAAAAGCAATGCTATCTATAAAGTCACTGTATTAGAAAATCTGAGAAATACATTCATATTATCTTGTCAGAGGCCTATCAGGATTTCATCTATGATGCTTCATACTCAACTAAGATTTTTAAGCTGAAGCTTTTTTTTTTTGCCTATAATAAAAATAACCAACTTAGCAAATGTTAGACAGATGCACAAATATGAGAAGTCACGAGTTTTATGAGACTGTTAGTTTATCCTAAGTATTTTTATGACAATCTTCCTTTTATATGAACGAGTCACACCCTGTCTCCTCCATTCCACAGTCGACTTTTGTGTATGGAGTTGCTGACTATAACACTTATTTGGCAATTACTCATAAAATCATGGGCTTGGAAAATATTTTAAAGGTTATTTTATTTTTATTTGTATGGATGTTTTGCCTCCATGTATGTCTGTGTACCATGTTCATCCATGATACCTGAAGACGTCAGAAGATTCTGTCAGATGTCCTGGGACTGTAGTTAAAGACAGCTGTAAACTGCCATGTGAGTTCTAGGAATCAAGTCCCATTCTTCTGGAGGAGCAACCAGTGCTTTTAACTGCTGGACTATCTCTCTAGTCCTTGAAAGATGTTTTTGAAGAATTAATGCATAATCTTTACCAATTAAGTCGAATCTGTTTTACAGACTTTTATAGATGGCCAAAAGCAAAGTCACTATTTCACGACAGAGAAAAATATAGTAAGCCTTTGAGCAATTTTAATTAGCTAAAATATTTATTTGTCTTTTTAAAAATACTTGCCTACTGGTCAGAATAGTGCCCTGCAAAGTCACTAGAGAAACCTGGGTTCCTATCTGAAAAAGCGTCTTTTTCATGCATGAACTAAAACAAAATATGGCTGTCTTCCTTTCCCTGTGTCTAGTCACCTTTAGTCTTCCATCATCGTACCACCAATGCCCACAGCCTCATGCTACAAAAGGAAACTGAGTCATGTGACAAATGCGACAAATTCTATGTTCTACATGTTGAGCTCCAAAGCAGGGCTATATCTGCCCTGTTAGCTGGGGTATCTTTATATTATGAGGAAGTTTGCCTATCAGTTCTGCCTTTATGCTTTCTCCTAACTGCTTTTGGCATTTACTTGATCTCAAAAGAGCTCCTCCTTATAGAAACTATGACATCATATAGGTTAGGAAATCTGCAAAGTTTTGTATTGTTATCACCAGGTCACTATCAGTAGGTAATTTAGGGCTCATTGCTCTAGAATTGTTTTTTCATTAAACTGATATGCTAATAAACAGTAGATAATATTTTATCACCGTTTTTATCATTCTATGATTTCATGCTTCAAAACTTGTGCTCATTTATTTTAGCAATGATGAACTCTTAACCTGTTTTTCAAAGATCCTTACAGATTAGATTTTACTTGAAAATGTAACCCATAGGTTAAAACATAACTGATTCTTACTGTCCTCAAATCCATGTTCTTGCTACATTCTTTTAATTGCATCATCATATATTTAATGTCCATGAAGAGAAATCTATGGTTATTTCTGGTTCCTCTTTCCCTCTTACTCTTGCATTCATTTCAGTTAGCCTCCTATCCCTGTTTATTCTCCATTTCCAGTGTTTTGCAAAGCATTTCTACCAATACTCACCATTTCTACTCATCTGGCCTAGATTAGATTATTTCGCTCTGTCTTCATTGTTTTTCTCTAGATTAATCTTGCATCTGTACTGCTTTGAAGTCTGTTTGAGAGTTTTCAGTTCCAATCACAGATATAAAATGAGTTTGGCATTCAAGAGCTTTTTGATTCTTCCCTTACTTGCTTTCCATGGTGGGACATCATAGACTTCCATGGCATTGTTCCACAGACGGTTCTTGCTTACTTACAATTCTAACCCTTTTTACCCTTCTTAAGTGTGAGGGATCATGGCTATGTGAACGAATAATCTTTGCTTCTAGCTCATATCAGTTATCAGTGTATATAATCACTCTTCATATTATGGACAGAAACTAGTAGTCTGGGTTAATGTAGAGTGGATGAACTAAACCACCTAAATATTCTATGTATTTATATATGTATATTTAAGTATATATATATATATATATATATATATATATATTCAGAGGTCTATATGAAGGGATCACATTCAGAGGTCTGTGTGGTCCAGATGGGATGTAGAAAAGAATGTAGTACACACCTTTAATCTTAGTATTCAGAAGGCAGTGGTAGTATACTCATTTAATCCCAGCACTTGGGAGACAGGAAGCAGATCTTGTAGGCAGGAAACAGAAAGAAGAAGAGCTTATCAGACAGGAAGTGACATCTGAAATGGGTCAGGTAAAAGGCATGAAAAGTGATGAATCAGAGGAAGAGTTGTCTGAGTGAGTCAGTGAGGACATGCCCAACTCTCAGAATAGAAAAGCATGCTCTCAGTTCAGACTTCAGACAGAGCATAATAGAGGCTAACCGAGACAGCATGAAGGTAAGATACAGAGGCAGTCAAGGCAGTCCAAGGAATCTGAGACAGAGACACAGAGGCAGTTCAGCAGAAGAAGTCAGTAATCAGATGAGAAGAGTGAGTCAGTTTGAAGCAGTTCAGAGAAATTCCATCAGAGAAGTTGTGAGAATCAGCCAGAGTCTGCCAGAATCAGAAGAGTTCAGTCAGAAACAGTCAGCCTGCTCAGAAAGTCAGTTTGAACCAGCAGCTTGGAGAAGAGTTTTGAGCCAGAATAGTGAGTGAGTTGATCAGTACAGCCCTGAGTTCAGAAGGAGCTAATCATCATAGCTCAGTCAGCAAAAGGTCTTAGAGGCTTTAAAGTTCTAGATAGTATGGAGCCTGAGTCTGAAGCCTTCCATTTTTAGGCTTCAAAATGTTTTAGATTGTATGCAGGCCAAAATGCTCCAGGGCTCCAAGTCCAGGACTGGTGATTAAATTAGACAAAGAATAAACGAACAACCTTGGAACCTGAATCAACATCGATATTTTCCTGTCTTTATCTGTGACACAAACGCCAATCCCACTCTCATTAGACTCTACCCTGTAAATGGCAGTAGTAGTAGTAGTAGTAGTAGAAAAGCATAGAAATGCTTTTCTGTGCTTCGCATGGTATCTAGCACCTTGTAAACTTCATATAATTTCTTGCTGGCATGACTCTTCTATTTCTGCTCTGCAGGTGCACACAACATGGAATCCTTGTATTAGAACATGATAACACACTTAAGCTATGTTGACTGAAACATTTACTGATCATTTCTTCCATGTACTAAGCAACACCACAGGCTTTTAACTCAGGAGGAAACTGGGTCTGGATCTGTTTTAAATTTACCCCTTCAATGTTATGTTGAAAAATCATGATGTTTTGATGAAAAAAATTAAATAAAAGTTTTTATCAGCAGAAAAACTTGGTTGGCTGCTTGTCATCAAGCCTTCCTGACAGTTCAAGTAGAGACAGAGGAGACAAAAAGTCTCCTAATGGTTTGAAATAATTTGAAAACTCACAGATGGAAGGCAGTGCTGAGATAGATCTAAAACTGAGATACACGTGGTACCCAGATTTCCCACATTTTCTAGAAGTGATAGAGATCTGTGGTTCCATCAAGTCTCAAAACCCTCTTGCTTGAGCAATATACTAGCAATAATATATTAAAATAAGCAACTCATAAAAGCTCTTTCCTAGAAAAAGCTTAAGCATTTGAAATAGTTGACAGATCAGTTTTTCTGGGTTTTTCGTAGGAGGTTCAGCTATAAGTAGCTATAAGTAGGCAGCTGGGCAGGTAGATGGGGCAGAGCCCATAGCCAGAAACTATAAAAAGTAAAGATATGAAGGGAAAGGTTAGAAACCTGGACTGAAGAGGACACTGTGTGAAACTAAAGTGGAATCAAGCACTCGCATGGTGACAGTCCAGACCAAGGACAAAAAAGAAAAAAAAACATTCTAAAAATTTCTATTCCCTTTCTCTATCCTTTGTATAGAAAGATCATTAATATTTATACTATATTATTAGTATTTGTCTCTTTTTTAAAAAGACAACTCTCTGGTAATGATTCTTATTTTTGCCAGTCAATGAGAATACAGGGTCAGATATTTGCTACTTATGAAGACAACAGAATAGTCTAATTCTGCTTTTTCTGAACTGTAGCTCTGAGATCTTTAGAAACCTAATTCAATCCATCTGTTTTAATGGCAAACATCATCTTACCTTGTCTGAACTCTGGTATTCTTCATAAGGATGTTTTTCAAACTATCGATCAAAGTCCACTAGGGTTAATGAAATCACTTTAGTAGGTTAGACCACTGGTTTTGAGAGCTGAAACAAAGGTATAATGAGGCAAAAGATGGAAGAAGATGTGTTATAGAGATAAACAAGTACACTTGATCTCTAAACAGTGTCAATGTTATAAAAATGAAGTTTATGCTTGTCAGAAGACAAGGTAGGTTAGATGAGCCCTTGCCTTGTACTCTTGCCTTCTGAAAATAACGGTATTCATGAGGGGAGCCAGCCCAACAGAAAAGAGAGAAGGAGTGTGGTACAAGGCATGAAAGCGGTCTAGATCCAGTAGCAGTTGGGATCACATCTGCCCATCTCATCTGGGTCAGCATGTGGTTGTGTGGACCCAGTATAACTGGAAGGCTATCTTCTCATCAATACAAAAGAAAAAGGAAAGAAAATGTGTACTGCCTTCTCATACTTGTGCCCATTCTTCAGCTGAATTGAGTGTTTTTATGATCCTATTGGACAGGTAATTTAGACCATTTCAGAAATATCTCACCTTTCTAGTTGTAGTAAGTAGAACGTATTTATTTTTATGAAAAGAACATATATTCCCTTATCATAGATGTAATTACTCAAGTTTACTTTTATGTATTTGGATTTTCTTGAGAAATCAGTTAAATTGACATGTTTTGATCATCTACTAGTGGAAAAGGCAGAGAAACTGACATTTGAACCACTGTATGTTGAACTACAAAGTTTCTTTCAATATTACGTTATTAATTTCTTGTCACCTCTTTCCCCTATTTTGTCAAGCTTTTGTAGTTGTTTGGTGGACCCTAGCTCAACCTTAAGCTCTAAGTCTCCTTTAGGCCTTATCTACTTCCAGATTTTCCCATATTCTCTGCCCATTGCATTCGTTGGGATTCCTTTGCCCAAGATCCTGAACACACTGTCATCACAGCTTTGGGGCTCATATTCTGACTAAAGCCATTCAGTAGTATAATATTGAGGGCCTATATGATTAATCCACTTTCTTTAGTGATGTAATTAATATAACGTAATGACTTAATTACTTTAATTAAAGTACATTTGTTCAGTTTCCTTTTAATAAAGCAAACCCTTCTTTTACCATATTTATCACTGCAAAAGATGTCAGCCAAATCTTTAACTTGCTTAAATCCGTTGACTTTATCCTGTCAGGAGCAAACATTTGCCATCGTAATTTTACATTTCGTTCTCACTCTTAGAAGGCACTCACAAGGGATACACGATGTAAATTTCAAAAACTATTGCCAAAAAGAACAATAAAATAATGGATTCCTTGAAAACTGAATATTTTGATGACTTAGATACTACGTGGAAGTATAAATAGATTAAGAAAGTCAAGAGTGATCCATATTCATTCTCTAGTGTGACTGAGTTGCTAAATCATAATGCCAAGCTAAGGCAACCAAAGCCCCTGTAGTAAAAAGTTTACATACGCCCTTTAAAAAAAAGAAGTATGTCATTTAAATATATTGGCTGTCCTAATGTATTTGGCCTTAAAATATCTATGAGTTATTTTTAGTTGAATGCGGCCATAGCAAAGCCAGATTAGATTTTAAAAGTATACTAAAAATCATATCGCTAATAACTCCCACTACTGTTTCATACCAAGTCTTCTCATGATTAATAGCAATGTAGTGTCTCTTTGTGTCATTCTCATTTAATAAAATATAAATGTTTGCCAAAAGATACTCCCGCTACAGAGTTTTTAATAAGTTGATAGCCTATGTTGAATGATAGGAGCTAGATAGTATAAATTGGAGCCATCAATCCAATTAACCTTTTTTCGTATTCTGACTTGAAAGTCTTTTCCATCCAAGAATTTGAGATCAGGAATTTGGTAGTGATATAATCAAAATCCCAAAATGTGCCAAACCACCTCCCTAGAAACATCATTGTGTTTGGAAGTGTTCTGAATAAAGAGATAAGCACAAAGCACTGTAATGAGGACTGGATGTCAGCTTGGTTCTATTGATTCCAGTTTTTTGTTTTTGTTTTGTTTTGTTTAAAGACTGAATATAAAGGTACTGACATTATCATTGACTTTTATTTACATTTCATAAGGGTTTTGTTAGTCCATAGCCAATTGCCCCTTAATTGTTCAGCAAGGTTTTGGGTGGCTTTTAGCTCAACCTGTGTTCAAATGAAATGTAACCTAATTGCAAATATTGGCTAACCATGAATCATGTAACTCATTCCATGGAAAGCCACATGCAAACTTCCCCCACTAGAAATACATTCATACCAATTATCTCCTTTAACGGCTATTCTAGATTGCTCACATTGCTACTCTGGCACATTTAAAACATATATATCAGATGGTTTCTGGTTTTGGAATGAGAAAAGCAAAGTGAAATGACATCATTTGCACCATCAATAAGAGTAATGGATGGCAAAAATGTATATGCACATACTGTTCAGTATATTAAAGATTATGTATTTTAATCTTCACAATAAATAATTGTATAACATGAATGTCATCAACTCCCACTTTATAGATGGGAACAATCACAATAATAAGCCCAAGGCCCTCAGAATTTAAGTCCAAAGTTAAAGAGCTGATAAGTTTCAGACCTTCCATTTATATTAAAGTCAGTTCTATCTTATTATTTTTTCCTGTACTCCCTAGTTATTTAAATATTTGAAAGCTTATTAAATGTAATTTCTATATGTGATATAAAACCAAGAATTGTGGTGCTTACTCAGAGGCTGAGGCAAAAGAGGTCTATTCATTTGAGGACAGCCTGGTATACATAGAAAGATTATGTCTCAACAATTTTTGTGAAGTCTTTATTATACTTAATGTTTACATTTCCTATCTTGAATTTTTCATTTTAATTATATTTTATTTCCACAGGAAAATGTTATCTTGAAATATTTTAGATACTGAGATAGCATGCATGCAAGAGCTAGCTCATTTTGGAAATAAACTTTGAGTTCCTGCATATCTATCTGCATATCTTCCTGAATGACCACTTAGCATGAGCACCTTCTTTTGGACCAAGCTTTCTTAAGGAGTGTGGTCAGTCTGTCATGAAGAAGTCAGCTTTAAGAAGGCCCGAGGACTCAGTTACCCTCAAATTTAAGAAGTGACTTTTAACACACCAGGAAGAAATACGTCAACAGGGAAGAATGTAAATCAAAAGGGTGCATGTAAAAGGAAAAACAAAGTCACTTTTATGTAAATTGAAATGTTTGCTTTTGCCAAAAAGGAAATTCTGGGAAAGATCTCCCCTGAACATCAGCCAAGTGCAGGCAAGTTCAGCCCTGCTTTCATCTCTCTGTCAGGAACAATTTTCCCAGACCAGTGGGCATGTAGGACAGGAATGGAAACGAGATGGACTGAAACACATCTCTGCTATGAAATCACAGAGGGACGGTGGTTGGTGGCTTGTGTTGCCTTGTTTTCTGTTGTTTGGTTAGTTGGTTTACTTTTCCTTTTCTTTAAAACGTAATAATTCCCAGCCGTTGAACAATTTTCAAGACTCTAACCTGGAACTATGTGATTTGGGAAGATTTCTAAATTCGAATAGCAGGTTGCAATCTGAAAGCTTAATCAATTTTTATTTTGTGAATTACTGTACAATAGAAATTTACTTCATTTTTATTATATCTAAACCTTTGTGTTTATTTATTAAAATCATTAGGTTTGTGTGGTATTTCTTTTCTTTATAAAATGCTTTTTAATTTATGGAAACATTGTTAGAATTAATTGTCAAGTGGATACCACACGGCTGCTATTTTAATACACATGATTTAATTCTTTGCACCTCCATGGAATTTTATGGGAAATAAAGTTTCCTTAAAAATAAACCACTGTATGTGGTTTTTGGAAAGCAAAACAGTCTTTTTCAATACTTCGAGATCCTTAAATATTTACAATATTTTCCCTAAAATTCCCTTTTAGCACATTGCTTGAATGTCTAAAATCATCTCTCCAGGGCCCCTATATTAGAGTTTTCTTGCTGCTGCAACAAATCACTGTAAACACTGTGGTCTAATGCCAGATAAATCTCAGTTCTGTGAACCAAAAGTTCACTGCAGGTTTTCAAGTACTGCCAGCCTGAACGCCTATCAACACTCAGGGTGTAAGGGGTGGGGGTGGGGGACTATGTTCCCTCTTCACAAGGCTCTAACCAGGATCCTGTACTGCACAATGATAGAACTGAGATGTTTGTTTCCTTGTACATTGTCAGCTGGTTCCTTTAAGTTCTAGAAGCTGCTCTCTGATCTTTGCACCTGGTGGTTACATTCCAAAAGCCTAGCTTGAGGGTATCAGCTCCTTCTCACACTGCTGACTCTCTTGATCACAGCTGGAGAAGGATCTCAGTTTTTAAGGCCTTGTGGAATTAGACTGAGCCTATGGAGATAATCCGGGATATTTTCTCAACGTTAAGCCCTTTAAACTTCATCCCATTTGCAATGTCTCTTTTGCCTTGTAAGGTAACATATGCACAAGCTATGAGGTTTAAAGCATAAACATATTAGGAGAAAAGGTGTTAGTTTATCTACTATGTCTCTTCTTCTACCACAGTGAAAATCTGCCTCCCTGCCCAAGACCCAGCCTTCAGGTAACGCAACTAGCAGAATCTCAGATTTATAGAAGTTCAAGAAGCAGAAGTTAGGATATCACCACCACATTCCTACCCCTTTGTTTACCTGAACCTATTGTTATTATTTGCAGTTTCTTTAATTTGTGATTTTTAATTTCTCTTCATAATTACGGTGCTGAAAGTGCACCGGGTTACATCCAGTGTTGTAAGGCTATGCCCAATGCTCAATTAATCACATTTCCAGGGTCATAGTCAACAACCTACTCTAATCCCACTTTAATGGAGCAATGCTTTGACTGTTACATTATTCAGAATTACTTCCTCTGTGATTACTAAATCTTAAACACTGACTTCCTTACCGAGGCTGTTGAGTCGTTGTTGTTGTTATTGGTGGTTTTTTTTTTTCTTAAATCACTCCTATATTCTCACAATATCTCCTTTAGTCCGGGCTTCTCCTAAGACTCATCACCTACCTATATCAGAATATTTCCTATCAGGTTAACTTTACTAATTCCCTGACCATACTTATTTAAAGTCTACCCTGAGCTAGACACTGCTGATAGTAGATGTAGAGTTTGCAGAAACCCACTGTCTCCAAGTTAACAATCTGCTTTCATTCCTTTTTATATGTAGTCCAACCCCCAATAATGGAAACGTTCCAACAATTTGTGTACACAGCGCCTGACATGGTTCAGATTTTCCTAAAATATAGGTTCTGTCTTTGTCTAATGAGGCCAAGTAAATGTTAGGTGAGTAAATAAATAAAACTTAGACAAATCTTAGAATCAGCTTACTTTTGAATTTGACCTTCTGAATGAGGCAATCAGGAAAGAATGATATGCTCAAACCTAGTTTATTTGATGACAGGTACATAACATATATATGTGTTTTTATACAATGATTTTTTTTTCAAAATGTTTGTTTAAATATTTTTTAAGTTTTCAATTGTGTGTGTGTAGATGTGTGTGTGTGTGTGTGTGTGTGAGAAAGAGAGAGAGAGAGAGAGAGAGAGTAGGTGTGTATACAACAGTGCAGTGCCCACAGAGGGCAGAAGAAATTGTCAGATCCCTTTATAGCTGAAGTGAAAGGATACTGGGAACTGAACCTGGGTCCTTTGGAAGAAAGGTATGTATACTTAGTTGCTGAGCCATCTTTCCAAATCCCCCACCACCTTTTTATTTTTTTTAAATAAACTATCCAAGGCTTTTAAAAAATTTACTCTATCATGGAGGCCATAGAGCAGATGACAACCTACCAAGCTTAGACTTTCTCAGTTTACACTTCTTTTTCAAACGTGTTCATTATGTCAGGCCCTCCTTTCTAGGGTGATTCTTCACCCATTTTTTAACTCATGTGTGGATAATGCTTCTTCCTTTGTACCCTAATCAGTTATTGTCAGTTATATACCTTTTTTCTGAATCTTCTGTATCTTAGACAGCATCTTCTACAAACCTGTTTGTCTCCCATGGTAATAAAAATGTTTCCTTCCATTTCTTTTACTTGTGTAACTATTTTTCAGAAAATGTTCATTACTTGCAAACTCTACCTTCTTATATCTCTTTTCCTTAAAAAGATAACTTTAAGATCTTATCACTCCCCATAAAATATCACTGCAAAAGCCATTTAAAAGATTGTTTACAATGTTTTGGTCACTGCTCAATCTTCAGCCAGCTTGACCTCTCCATAAAAAGTTGCTATTAATTATCCTGGTATTCCTTCAGTATTTGAAACTCTTTCCTCCCACTCCCCAGTCAATGTACTACTGTTCTAACTGCTCATATAAGCAGCAGCCTGCATTTCACACTGCCCCATCTAAGTATGATGTGTTCACTCCAAGCCTAAGCCATTTTTTATGGGCCTGGACTTGGTACAAAGTAGACAACCTTTAACTGTCATGGCACCACAGCTACAGGTCACTTACACACTGATTACTCTCAGGCCCCAGCATCTTCTACAAACCTGTTTGCCTTCCGTGGTAATAAAAATGTGCAATCTTAACTGGGATGAACACCTAGGGCCTTTCATATGCTAGGCATACCCTACCTCTGGGCTATAACTCTAGTTGCATCCTCTTGATATGCCCCACATAGAATCTTTAAATAGTCCTTCTCTCAGCCTTTACAGAGCCTCTTTCAAGTGTACAAAGAGATGCTGATGGGCCATCTTTCTAAAAATTTATAAACTATAAATGCAGACAACACATGGCCAAATAAAATATACTCAGTGCTGCTATTCTGAAAACTTTGTCTCCATAACAATCTGGAGGGTAGATGTCATGGTGTCAATATATTGTGTTCTCCAGACGCTCCTTTGTTGAAGGATTGGTACAGAGCTGCTGGTGGTGGCTCTCGTTGTAGGATGTGTGTCAAGTGGGTCATCAGTGTTGGGGAATCAGTGCTTTTACAGGATATATTTTTCCTATGTCTCTTATTCTCTGCTTGTTTGTCACTAAGAGATCTGCTTTGCTCCATCTTGCTCTCCATGCAATGAAGCTGAGCATCACCTCAGGCCACAGCAATGGAGCTGGCTTACCATAGATGGAAATTTCTGAAATCATAATCTAAACAATCTTTTCTCCTTTAATTGTTTTGGTGATTTGAATGATAATACTCCCCAGAGGCTCATATATTTGAATACTTGCAACTATTTGGAAAGGATTAGGAGGTATGGCCTTGTTGGAGGAGTTGTGTCACAGGAAGAAGGCTTGGAGTTTCAAAAGACTTGTGCTGTTCCCAGTGTAATCTTCCTGATTGTGGATTAAGATGTTAGCTTTTAGCTATTCCTACCACCGTGCCTCTGCTCCACAACCATGGACTTTAACCCTCTGAAACTGTAAGCCCAATTAAATGCTTTCTTATAAGTTGCCTTGGTCATTATGTTTTATCACTGAAAAAAAAAAAGTAGCTAAGACAGAAAAAGTTGGTACTAGGCAAGGACGCTATTGATATTTTCATGATGTTGCATAGTGGTGAGGAGTTTCTGAACATACATTTTAGTGTTTGGGTTAAAAATTCATAGTTAGTATGGGGCTACTTCTTTCCAGAAATTCTAAATTAAAGAAATTATGTTACTGTCATTATTTATGGTACATGGATGGAAAAGACAGAGCCTTGAATAAAATGGATGATAAATACTATCTTTAAGTTACTCGATCAAAAATAAGATAATAATCAGAAATACCACTCATGTTTCACTCATTATTTTACTTAAGACTTGTTTTTCCTAAATGAAGTTGGAGACATCTTAGCAAATGAAATGATTGTATTACACTCTCTGTTCTAGAATATAAAAGCCTGTTTATTTAGAGGCTAAGTTACAGGAATCAGGGGACTAGTAGAAATAAACAATGAACATGACTATCATCTGATATAAAAGAACTCAAAATGGTAATGGAGCTGCATCTCTACAACACAGTCCCACACTGGGTGCCAAATATAGATGTAGATTCAAGGCAAAGGTTTGATTCTCTCCTAATCAAATCCCTGTTTCTTGTCCTGGAGCCCTAGAACATTTTGGCCTCTATACAATCTAAAACACTTAAGTCTGGATCTGGAAGGCTTCAGTCTCTGTCTCTGAACAATCTTGAACATTTAAGTCTCTAAGACTTACTGCTGACTGAGCTACTCTGAGTAGCTCCTTCTGAACTAGTGCTGTACTGAACTCAAACTCTTCTCCAAGCTACTGGTTCAAATTGACCTTCTGAGCCAGCTGACTGTTTTTGACCAAACTCTTCTGACTCTGACTGATTTCTGCAAATTCTCTGACTGAACTGCTCTTCTTCACTTCAAACTGACTCACGCTTCCCATCTGATACTGACTTCTTCTGCCAAAACTGCCTATGTCTCTGCCACAGACTCCTTAGACTGTCTCTGTCACTTATCCTCCCACTGCCTCTGTATCCCACTGCCTTCCTGTCTTAACCTCTGTGTCTTTCTGACCTGAGAGCCTGCTTTTCGATTGTGATAGCTAGGCATGTCCTCACTCTGACTTACTCTGCCAACTCTTCCTCTGATTTTTCATTTTGTCTGACCTTCACTCTGACTCATCTCAGATGTTACTTCTTGTCAGACACTGACTCTTTCTGAGCTCTGATTACTGTTTGCCACATGGGTGTGCACCACCACTGACTTAAGAATACTGGGATTAAAGGTGTGTACTAACATTCTTTCTAAGTTCCACCTAGACCACACAGGTCTCTGAATGTGATCCTTTCATATAGACCTCTGGATGTACTCCTGTCATATAGACCCTTGGATTTGATTCCTTTATAGCTATCGCACAGGCCTATTAATGTGATCCTTTTCCAGAGTACCCACATTGCTGGATTAAATGGTTGAATATTCCTTTACATATGCTATCCCAGTGGTTCTCAGATGATGGAACAAATTGTGGAGCTTGGAAACAGGAGGAGTCAAATCTTTCTCTGCCCTGTGACAGAAGCATCATATTTGTGGAACCACTTTGCCTCTTTCAGCCTCAGTAGTGCTTTCTGTAAAATGAGAATGAAATCACAATGGCAGCTTACAAAAGTTGTGGCTACTTAATCAAAGTCAATTGTCACAGTGGACAAAGTAAGTAAGAAATAAAAGTGGCAATTGTTAAACAGTACATTGAAAGTTACATTTTATCCAAAGGAGTTTATTATCCATTATCCATTCATAAAACCAAATGACCAAAAGAGCTAAATGCTAAGTAATGACTAATGTCAGAAAGGCATCAAACTAATCAAATAATTAGTATCAGTGATCATGCCATGGAATTCAAGACAAATAATGATGAGACAAAAAAAGGGCTTCTTAGTCTGATTAGACCAGCTTATTATAGAAGAGGTGAAAACAGGGAGAATGGCAAAGTTGTTGGGTTTTTTTGTTTTGTTTTTCCTCTCATCTGAAAAGAAGTCTAGAGGTAAGTAGCTCAGGGCTGTAGTGCTGGTCTCATAAGACATTAGAAGCACAGATTCCTTGTGCTATTGCTGTGCTATACAATTCTTTAATATCAACTCCATTTTTGAAGTCACCATGTGACTACTAGATCTCTGAACATCAATATTCCAGCAAAACAAAGTAGTAAAAGCAAATGTCCTTAAAACCTGCTTAAAAGTATCACTTACATGACCATGGCAGTCTTAAGAGTCAGTAGAGAAATGTAGTATCCAAACAAAGCCATGTTGTTGCCCAACTGAAAATCAGGATCCTATTATAGATATAAAGTTGAACCTAAGTATTGAGTAAGCAACTAGAAGTCTCTACTGCAAGTGCTAGTCTACAAAGAATCAATTCTATAGGAAACATCGTTGTACAAATACAAGAAATAAAGTAAACTAAAACTGTACAAACAATAAAGGAAATCACAAAGAGCACAGTTAACAAATGAATACAAAACAATCTGTTTTAAACAAAAACACCATACAGGATCCATTAGTTGAAACACACATACACACACACACACACACACATTTACAGAAATGCACATGCATATACAAATATGCATACATTTACATGCATGCATACATATGAACACACATACATATACATGCATGTACACATGCACACTCATAATTATGTATGGACCCATGAGAAAGAGAGAACAATCATAAATTATTATAAGGAAGAGTTTTTCACTATATATGAGAATGTCATATATAAAATTAAATAACATTAATTTACAAAAATAGTTTCTATGGATAATTTAAAGAACTGAAATTTAATTAAGAGGAGAAAAATTTGGATAAATAAGTATTAAGCTTAAAATCCCATGAATGACTTTTTTTCTCCAATGGCACATGATCCACTGTTTCACAGTTAAATTAATCAAAACTCAAGAAAACATAAATTTCAGTCTTTAAAATTATACCATAGGAAGACAAAATTGTAATTTTCAGTTAATAAAAATAATAGATAAGACACTAAAATTTTTCTACTAAATAATCCTGACCAGAAGCATAATGACAAAAAGAATAACCTTAGTTTTCAGACGATATATGCAAATCCCCAAAGTAATGGGAAAAAATCTCAGCATTCACTGAAAGGGATAACTTAAATATGATAGTGTAAGAGATTAATTAATTCTCCTTGGAGGCAATAGAAATAAAATCATAAACAATTTTGCTACACTATTGAAAGGTAATTGGTAACATTAATATCCATTCATACGAGAAACAAAATTCAAACAAATATGAATAGTTTTTAGTATAAATAGTCCATTTGAATAGTTGTCATCATATTTAGTGTAAGACTGTAATACAGTTACTTTTAGATTTATAAATAATACAAGAATGAAATGCATTGTTATTTATTTGACTTATTTTGGGGAGTTCTAAGCAATGTAATTTGAGTAAAATGAATGTATTCTTTGTTTTTATGTTTTTAAGATTTATTTTGTTTTCTTGATGTGTGTATTTGTGGGTCTGTGTGTGGGTACATGCCCATGAATACCAGTGCCCATGGAACCCAAAGTGTTAGATCCTTCAAGAGGTGGAGCTACAGGTGCTGTAAACTCTCCAATATGGGTTCTGAGAATCAAACATGGGCCCTCTGCAGGAGTAGTATGTATTTTAATCAACTGAGCCATCTTTCCAGTTCCTGAAATATATTCTTATGTCAAGAGGAGAAGAGCAAATTTTATCTTATTTCAAATGATATGACCTATTTAAATGAAGCAAAAAGCAATGAGAAAATCACCTGGAAAAGTAAATGAAAAATTATTAGAACAAACAAGAAATTTTAGTAATTGTTCACATAGATGAGCATGTCATATATATATATATATAATCACCAGTAGACTATTTAAATTCTTTGTGGAGAAGAAAGACAGCATTCTTCTCTGCTATAATTCAGTTGCTGGCTAGTGAAGCAAAATGCATGCCAAATAATAAATAAAATATAAGATATCTAGGAAAAAAATTTCCTCTTGTGGAGAGAAAAAGATTGTTCCATCACCTATCTACCTATTTACTGACCACTTCTGTAGCCTCATGTCCCGTGTCATCAGTCTAATGTCAACCTAGGGGTCAATGTATTGTTGGGCACAATTTGTAGCAAAATACTATATGTCTTTCATAGGTTATTGAGCTACAACTAAGACATAATTTACATACTTAATACAAAATCATCAGTTTCAGTCACCATTTTGATTTTTCAGGAAACACACAGAATTACACCATCATCCCCATAATTAAAATCTGGAACAATTCCATCTGTTTCAAAAGAGTCTTTATTCCCTGTCTTAGTCAAACTCTCTTCAAATTCCACAGCTGCTTTCTTTTGTTATCATTGAGTCTTTTCTAGAATTTCATAGAAAACAAATGTGGCATGTCACACCTCTGATCCCAGCACTCTGGAGATGGAGGGACAAGGATCCTCAATTCAAGGTCAGTTTGACTACATAGTGACATCCCATTCCTACCAATGGACTTTTATATTTTATCCTCTCTTGTAGCTATTTTGTATTATTTCATTCTACATTGGATTTTTAATTCACTGATAGCTAAAATTCCTGAGACTATTTTCATGTATTGACTGGCTATCTACGTATATTATTTATTAATAGCTCATAGGTTGTATACACTTAAAAAATCATTTGGCCTGATAATCAATTAATTTATATAATTGTCATCTGCAATATGATACAAGCAGGCATTGGTAGTAATGCTCTGAAGAAACACAAGGAGGAAAGGAGGGGTGTCTTTGCTGAAATGAAAACACATGAGAAATAAAATCAAAAGCATCTAACACTACAGATAATAATAAAGATACTAATCCAAGAAGCGTGTCGCTACTGTAATTAATGGTCTTGCAACTACTGATTTAATATTAAGGATAACATCCACAATTCTGTAACCAAATTCTAAATGAGTAAACATCAATTGAAATTACATAATCCTGTGGGTAAAAGTACATATAAACTAAGTTCCTTCATGTTGTGGGCAATAAATATGGCTAAGCACCTCCCAAGCACCCAGGTCCAGTTTAATCGCCCTCCCAAGCACTGCAAGTGCAGCACAAGTGAACCAAGCAACATCCTTCCTGCCACTCCAGAACTTACTAGAAGCATGCAGAAAAGGATCTATAATAAACATGATAGCACACAAAAAAGCGAAGTAGCTTTAAATAAGATGATGCATAGATAGGCTAGTGAGGTAGCTTGATGGGTAAAGATGTTTGGCACTATGTCTGAGAACCTGAGTTCCATCTCCAGGACCCACATGGTATAAGGAGAGAACCAGTTCCCACCAGGTGTCTTCTAATTTCTGTACTGCTCTGTAGCATACATCTGCTCACACACATAAATAAATAATACATAAGTAACTTAATAATAATAAAAATAAAATTGGAAAACACACCACCAAAAATTTTCAGTACTCCTCAAAACTAGTGTGAGATGAAGCTTGGATTTGCCAAATTAATTTTTCTGGCTTTCATCACTATAAATTTTAAATATGTGTGTATGTGTATATATCAACTTGAATTTTGTGCTTACATTTAAGAACCTTCTGATGTCAAAATTATGTTTTCTTCTTTGCATTTCTATATTTTATTTTCTTTTTCATGAGCATATTGCTTATAAAAAAACATGATTAAAAACTTTCAACATGAGTCTAAAGAGAGGGCTCAGAAGTTAAGAGCACTGGTTGCTTTTCCATAGGTCCTGAGTTCAATTCCTAGCACCCACATGGTGGCTCACAACTGTCTATAATGGGATCTGATGCCCTCTTCTGGCATGCAGTTGTACATGCAGATACAACACTCATATACATAAATTAATAAATCAAAATAGAGAAAGAAAAAGAAAAAGATCTCAAAAAATATTTTCAAAATGTAGTAAAGCAGTATCCTACAAAAACTGAAAACATGCCTTTTTTAAGTGCCAATGATGTAGCTTAATCCCTAGCACAGCAACAAAAAACCAAAAAACCAACAATACCTCATTAAATAAAACATAGCCAGCCTACTTTCTTAGAAATCACTTTCTGTATGTTCACTAGACATTTGTGCAGTACTTACAGGATGTTGTCTCAGCCCCTTGCCTAAGGGCTTTGAAAATAATAATTTTCTTCATTCTCATATTATGCTACCCATTTCCCAGTTGAGGAAACAGAATGGAGTATGAGGAGCAGTGACTTGTTTAAGGCCATGCCAGACCTGACTGAAGTGCTTTAGAAAGTGCCTGAGGAGAGTTGGTGTGATGAAGAAACCATTCTTCAACAACTCCTTCCTCTTCTATTGATGCCACCTGCTAAATTCCTGAAGCTTGATTCTTATTAGCCCCTCCTTAATTTACTTCTGCTGGTTTTCTTTGGAATCACCTGGGAAACTACTTGTAATCCAAGTAGCTCCTTCTTTTAGTGATTCTGACTCAATGCTAAATATGAAGTCTGGGCATAGAGCCTTTGGAGGCTTCCTTGTAATTCTTATACCATCAAGCTTGCAGAAGTCATATCCTCTGTAGATAGAAGCTCTCTAGCTCCTAATCTTCCTTTTTTATCACATGGGTTCCTGAGTGAGTAGTGGTTGTTTGTTTGTTTGTTTGCTTGCTATTTGTGACAACATACCACATAGCTTAAGGCTGACACACTGTACAATCAAACTTGGCTTAGTACATCTTTTGGCTTATATATCATATATGCAAACAAGTGTGTATGTTCAAAAATAAAATCATTGTGAAATTGTTCAAATACCTTGTATTTGTGCCCAATTTAGAATTTCCTTGTAATGTATAATGTTCATGTGAAACTTTTGTTTGAGGGACCAAGAAACAAACAAACAAATGATTTCTAATTATTTTATAGCATTCTTCTATCATAATCTTTCCAAAACTATGATTGTCGATTAGAGACGTTTTCCATCTTTTAGTGAATGGAAATGAAATTCATTGGATGTGTGTGTGTGTGTGTGTGTGTGTGTGTGTGTGTGTATGTTTCAGTTATACTTACTTGAGTTTAATACTTCACTCTGCTTTATATATAATTCTTGTTGTATATTTTCATATGACTTCTTGATGCTCTATGTAAATCTCTAACATCCATTGCACATTAGTATGGATAACATCATAAACCTGTAGGTTTAATTGTGTAAAATGAAGACCTGAGGAAATTATGAGGTGACCCAAGGACAAATACATTTGCCTGATAATTTAGATGAGTGAAAATTCTATGACAGTTTGGGCCATTTGCATAATTACTTTACTTTTATACTTGGTTTTTTATTAAATTAATACATAAACATTTAAAATTTTTATCTTAAGATAAATTGTCTGTGAGAATTGTGAATTAATCAAAGAAAGCTCCCCCCTTAATACCCAGACATTATTTAATCTCAGTGTTGTATTTTCCACACCTGGAACATTCTATAATAGAGTTACATAATATTATTATAATCAAATATATCCAGAAAGTTTACCCAATATTGAGGAAACCTCTCTGATGCTTTTACTTTTAAAATCTACTTTGTTTCAAATTCTTTAAATACTAGTTACAATGTTAAAAAAAAAAAAAAAACAAACAGAGAGAGAAGATTTAATCAATGTTACCAGATTGGAAAAAGCAAATAGAGGAGTCTACTTATCCCCAATCCATCTTCACGGTACTGGCATGAGCTTTAGGTACACGTATTTTTTTAAACAGTATTGTCCAACTCTTTAAATGAAAACCAATTTCCAGGTACCTACCTTGAATGCTTATTTTCAGAAATTTTTATTCTAAATTGGAGCCTCATATAGATGAGAATGAGAGAGCAGGAGGGAAAATATTCCATAAGTGAAGGTACTTATTAATCAGTTTGTCTGCCCTTTATAGGAAATTTTAAACTTTAAGCAATGTAGAGTTCTAGAACTATTCTATTTGTATTGGTAGACAGCAGAAGTCCCAAATCGGGGATTAGGGAAGCTTACAGGTTATTAGGAAAACCCTTTTAAGGAAAATCATAGCTATTAGGCTGCTGCCCAGGAAGTTGAGATATTCGAAGAGTCTCTTAATTATCTTTCCTACTGCTGAAGCTCAAGTTTCCATATCAAAAAGAGTGTTCTTCCTTTTAATGAACTCCCAAATGCTATGGCATTTATTAAGGAAATATTTTAAATAGGACTATTATTGAGAAAATTCTTTATTCTCTGCTCACTACCACTCTCCCAGCCTCCATCTTATTAGCTTCCTGGTGGGAGGTTGAAAGAATCTAGGAGAATGTATGGTATTCACTGTGTAGCTTTTTTCTTACTTAACTTTGTACTTAACTGATGAAAAAAATAAGTAGATTCAGCCCCTAGTAAGTGCTGATCAAGAAAACTCTTAATCAGGTTACAAGTTGATTGGGTCTATTAAGATTCTTGATGTTGTCTCTGCTTTTTAACTTTGTAATTAATTTGAACAAAAATAAAGTTCTAGAGAAATTCTGTTTTACTGTGCACTATGAATTACTTAGTATGAAAGAACATAATATTATAGAAGTACATCATAATATAGAAGACTAGTTAGAGTAGGAAAATATAAACTTATACCATGTAACCAGCATTAGACTAAAAATATGTACTAATTGGCTACCTCAGCCAAACAAAAATTGGCTTCCCAGAAAGGAGTGGCGGGATATATACAAGTGAACATTTTAGTGTAGGTAGACTTCAAGAATCTGAAAGTGTTTCCATAGGAAACTGAAAATTGTTCATTTAAGATCTGTGAGGAATTGTTTGGGGGATTTTGATGGGGATTGCACTGAATCTGTAGACTGCTTTTGGTATGATGGCCATTTTTACTATATTAATCCTACTGAGCATGGGCATCCTTCATCTTCTGATATCTTCAATTTCTTCAATGTTTTGAAGTTTTTATCATAAAAGGTTTTCATTTGGTTGGTTAGAGTTACCCCCAAGATGTTTTATATTATTTGAGGCTGTTGTGAAAAGTGTTGTTCCCCTGATATTTTTTTTCTCATTCTATTTGTCATTTGCATATTAGAGGGCTACTTACTTTTTATGAGTTAATTTTGTATCCAGCCACTCTGCTGAAAATGTTTATCAGCTGTAGGAGGTTCCCACTAGAATTTTTAGGATCATTTATATACTATACACCATCATATCATCAGCAAATAAGGATATTTGACTTCTTCCTTTCCAATTTGTATCCCCTTTATCTCCTTTAGATGTCTGAATGTTCTAGCTAAGACTCAAAGAATTATATTGAAGGTAAGATAGAGTGGACAGCCTTGTCTTGTTCCTGACTTTAGTGGAATTGCCTTACGTTTCTCTCCACTTGAGTTGATGTTGGCTATGCTCTTACTGTAAACTGCCTTTATTATGTTTAGATATGTTCCTTGTATCCCTAATATTTCCAGGACTTTTATCATGAAGGGTGTTGGATTTTATCAAAAGCCTTTTCTGTATCCAATGAAATGGGTCTTGGGGTTTTGTATTTCAGTTTGTTTATGTTTTGTATTTCAGTTTGTTTATATCGTGGATTATATTTGTGGAATATATATATTGATGCATCTCTAGGATGAAAACTACTTGATTATGATGCATGATCTTTTTGGTGTGTTCTTGGATTCAATTTGCAAGTATTTTATCTCCAATTGACAAGCTCTTTGAAATGAAAATTTGTTTTTTTTTCCAAGGAAGTCTCACTTGAGAAAGAAAGAAGCTTCCTACCCTGCCCCCTCATCTTCCTCATCCTCCCCCTACTCTCTTCAGAGTTTCTCTGCTGTAACCCTGGCTGTCCTGGAACTCACTCTGTAGCCCAGGCTGGCCTTGAACTCACAGAGATCCTCCTGCCTCTGCCTCCCAAGTGCTGGAATTAAAGGTGTGCTTTACCCAACTCTTCAGGGTAGGCTTCATGTCCAACAGTAGACGGCCAACTGAAAACTAATTCAGTGGTATCTTTTGTGGTTCCTTGTCTCATAATGCTGTGTGAGGGCTTTACCTTTTTAAAAAAAAAATCTTATCTTATTTGTTATTTTATTTTAATTTATAAACACATACACACATCCATATATATATAATTTCCTCTTTCTTTTTTGTCCTAAAGGTCCTTTGCTATGGCTTCCAGTTTAGTGTTTTTATGGGATTCCTGAGTGTTCAAACAAGATCTCAGTGTCTCTATTGGTTTCTTATGCCTTTTCCTTGTGTTCTATTCCTTCTTTTCCAATGTGTTAGTTTAGTTTAGTTTAGTTTATTATCCCTTAGAAACCTGTTGTTTCCTAATGGGAGACAGAAAGGGAGTGGATCTGAGTGGGAGAAGTGGGAATGAACTGGGAGAATAAAAGGGAAGAGAAAATATAATCTAGATACATTATGTAAGAGAAAAATATAATTTCAAGAAGAAGGAAAAGGAGTGTCTTAAAGTGAGGATAAATTGCTTCTCTTTGAGAATGTTGCTAAAAATAAGCAAATAGTTAATTAATTTAGGTCTTAATTACATTGGCCCAAGGAGAGATATTGGGGGAATGAAGTCAAGAGTGTTGGCAAGAAGCTGGCTGATCATGGAGTCTAACTCAGATCTCTAAATCTGGATTGGAGTTTTTGTATTAAGAGACATCCTTCTCCAGATTTGAAACAATGCAAACTATGTCAATACCCCAAGTACGGAAATAATTGTTGTTATTCTCCTTCTCACCAACTTTTCGTGATTCCTTGTAAGGTGGTATGATCATAAATCCTGTATCTAACAATATTGACATCTAAGCCTGGAATTCTTATCATATGCAACTCGGAGAACAAAAGAGCTACTTGAGTGTACTTTAAGATTAATGATACATAATTATATAAAAGTAAGCTAAAGATATAAAATACAGTTTACATATTGATTTCGCATTTGTCCTCAATAAATAAAACTCTTTACCTGGGTACGTTTGAAAAAAAAGAAGAGTTGTCTTTGAAACCAGGAAACCATCTTCATTTCCCTCTCTCTCTCTTTTTTTTTTTTCAAATTAAAATTTGACCATGACTTCTATATTTGACTCACCCTACTCTTCCAATCAGTCTGAGAGGTCTTTGCAGAGATAGTAGCACCTCTACGGTTTGAGTCAGGATCTTCAGGCTCTCATTTTTTTATTGGGATTCTTAAGGGCACACACATTATTTTCTCTGCAAAATTACTTTGATTATATATTCCCAAAACCATGGTTCTAAGAGTCACACCTCTTTACCAATCCAGACACTCTTTAGTGGTCAACTATTGTGTATTTGTGCTCTGTCTCTAACATAGAGATGAGACATGTGTTCTAAACTCTGCTCTTATTTTTTAGGGAGAGCAGCCTTTCAGTGGAGTCTAAAAGCTTAACACGTATTTAACATGAGGTACTCATCTTGTCAATCAAGCAGCCTTTGTGCCGTGCCTGTGGGTTTCTGAGCACAGGCTAAGAACAGTGGATCAGCTGATGAATACAACTAAATCCCTGCTTTCAAGAAGTATGCAGTTAGTTGGCAGGGACGTGGTACAATGTCATTTTTATATCACGTGACCCATCACCCCCTGAAGTCATTGCTGCTCTGGTGCTTGTTTGACCACTTGACACTCAGTAACTATGGCATGATAAATATAGATGCTACATTTATCTCAAAGCATTGCATCACCCTGCGGCAGGTTATATTTATCTTCTCTGTGTTCTCTTCACCGAATATGCCTGAATCTATTACTGCTCGTAGCACAATTAACTTTTAAGCAGACGATGTAAAGTTTTCCAACTCAACAGACATAGAACGGTCCTTGTAATCAAGAAAAATCTTACATCTCCTCAAATCTGTTCCCTTTATCTCCCTCTACTCAAGTCCTATCTATACTCCAGTCATCTGTGAGCAATTTGAAGATCTTCTATAGCTCATAGAATGGCAAATTAATAAGTGTAATTATGTAGTGACTATAGTATATTGCTGGACATATTTCATTGCTGTGCTTTAGAATCCCATCCATGTTGTTAACAAAGTAGCAGGTATATTTTTGTTGAGTAGTATTATTATAGAGCATGGAATTTCTAGAATTTTAAAAACGTTCTTATTTAGTCTCTTCTCATATAATACAGCAGTCCCTCCTCTCTCCACTGCTCCCAGCTCCCCTCCTCCACCTTTCCTCTCCCCCAGATCTACTCTCCTCCTCTGCTTTCCTTCAGAAGAGATCTCCCAGGGATATCAACGGAACAAAGCTTAACCAAATACAATAAAACTTGGAATAAATCCTCATATTAAGGATGAAAACAAGGTAACCTAGTTGGAGGAAAAGGGCCCCAAGACCAAGCAAAAGAGTCAGAAACACCTCCCATTCCCACTGTTGGGACTCCCACAAAATCACTAAGCTAACAACCAATAACATATATGTGGAGGATCTAACAGACCCAGGCAGGCTCAGTGATTGCAGCTTCAGTCTCTGTGAGCCCCTATGAGCCTTGCTTTGTTGATTCTGTGAGCCTTTCTCTCCTGGTGTCCTCAACACCTCTGACTCCTACAATCTTTATTCCCTGTCTTTCACAGGTTTCCTAGAGCTCCGAGTGGAGGGACCTACGGAGATATCTGATTTGGGCTTTCTCTTTGTCTAATGAAACTTCTAGAATTTTACCACATATGAGAATAAGTTGTTTAGGCTATTAAAAAGTGACCTGTATATATTGCACTTATGACTTTCTGTACAAAGTTCATTAAAAATAATGATAACACCCCTGACTTATACTGTCTCAGGAATAAGTTTTCAGTTTCTAGCATTAACTTCAATGTTACAGCTGAATCTTTCTTGAGTGTTGGAACCGTCTGCACAGTGTCTCATAGCATCTCCCTTGGCATTGGAGGATACCTTTTCTCAGCTCCTCCACAACACCCTGCAGCTTCTGCAATACCTTGCATGCTTTAGGCTGAGAGTTGTGGTGAATTCCACATTCTGTCCAGGAGCTGTCCTGTGGTTCTCCGAAAATAAAGCATAGGCTTGGTATCACCAAGGGCCTCTGTGGTTTAAGGGAAGCATATACAGCTGTGATCTGTCATCAGCTTGTATATAACGTTAAATCTTTTAGATACCAGTCAACCATGCCAGGCTACCTAGGGCTCATGGAGTAATTTCTCTTGGTGGGCAGTTCAAAGTCATTGTATTCTAGTGCGAGGAGATGAAGGCAAAACCTAGTTAGCTCCCAGATGAAGAACAAGTAAAGGTCACTAAATGCACTTTCTTTTTTTTTTTTTTTAAATGAAGACATCCTACCTATCATCTTTAAAGTCAAGCCTGGCTTGAGCTTCTGAAACCTCAAAGCCCTCCCTCAGTGACACATTTCCTATAATATGATCATGCTTTCTCCAGCAAAGCCACATCTCCTAATAGTACCACTCCCTATGAGCTGATAGGGGTCATTTTCATTCAAACCCATATAAGGAGCTTGTATTCTTTTTTTTTCTTTTTCTTTTCATGACAGAGTTTCTCTTTATAGTCACAGTTGTCCTGGAACTCACTCTGTTCAAGCTGGCCTCAAAACTCAATGGGATCCACCTGCCTCTGCCTCCCAAGTGCTGAGATTAAAGGTGTGAGCTACCAATGATTGGCAAGGAATTTATATTCTTAACAGAGGATGGGGCAATAGGTAAACAAATAAATGCCCATCACAAATTTTGATAGTCAGAAGTAAATGGAGATAGGAAGGAATGTTATAGAAAAGTGCAGACCGTCTACAGTGAGGGATCCTCTCAATTTTGTAATGCCAGTACTGTGGGATGACCTACAAGAACAGCGGCAACAATGGAGTGGAACCAGCCTGAGCCTAGAAGACCATCTGTGTGCTGGAGAGGGCAGAGCTGGAGAAGTGACCCAAGCCCTTCAAAGAAGTCCAGAAGAACATGAATGAATTCCAAAGTTTGCACAATTGGACTTTGGTTTTTTCCTTATTCACATTGTGATTGTACCTTGGTTCTTCCCTTTTGAAGCAAGTATTTAATTAATTCCCACAGGTGAGTGACTATGACTTTTAAAAGACTTTGGATTTTAAAAGAGATTGGCTATTTTAAAAGGACTGAAATTTGAATGTGTTTCAATTTTAAAGACTGTTGGACTTTTAAAGTTATTTATGTTTTTCATGTGAGATCTTGGGGATACATAAGAAAGGAAGGCTTGTGGCTTAATAGGGGTGTGTTTGTGTGTCAAGTTGATGAGGGGTCAGTTGCACTGGCTGGTCTTTTATCAACTTGACACAAGCTATAGTTATCTGAAAGAGGGAACCCTAGTTGAGAAAATGCCTTCAGGAGATCCAGCTGTAAGGTATTTTTTTAATTAGTGATTTGCTCTGGCCCACGGGATCTGCAACAAAGACTCTAGGAGAGGGCATGGGAATGGGAGTATGGGTCAGGGACGTGAAAGAGATGGAAGGCAACACAAAATTTTCTGATCAACCTCCAATTTATTGAACACATAATACCAGTATCTATAGGAAGTTTTGAGGTGGGGAGTGCGTAAGCAGGTTGCTATGGTAACCCTATCTGGCAGGCAGACTAGTCTTGTCTATCCAGTATCACTAGGTTGAGAAACCTAAGTGTTAAGATGCCCCAGAGCAAGCGATAAGGAAGTGCGCGAAGTTGTGAGATTTTTCCAGGGCTTCCTGTGTAATCTGTAAGGGTGGAAACATGGAATGAGGAAGCAATAAAGTTAAGTTAGTTGAGCAGGCAGTTTCCTAGAACTGGGCAGCTTTGGGCTATCTGACCTTGTCCAAACTCTGTCCATTAAGAGCAGAGCAGAAACGGAGCTTTTAAACAAAAATGGGGTGCCTTATGTTTCAAGCCAGCGTATCCAGAGAGACTGCTTCCCACAGTGATTGATGGGAGAGGGTCCAGCCAGTTGTGGGTGGTGCCACCCCTAGACTGGCTGTCCTGTGTTCTATAGGAAAGCAGACTGTGGAAGTCATGTGACACTTGTAGCAAGCAGCACCCCTCTATGCCTCATATAGCAGCTCCTGCCTCCAGGTTTCTGCCCTACATTAATTTCTGTCCTGACTTCCTTTGGTGATGAACAGCTCTGTGGAACTATAAGCCAAATAAAACTTTACCTCCCTAACTTCCTTTTTTGGTCATGGCTAAGACAGAAGCTATGGTTTAAACTGAGTAGGTAGAAGCTAAGGTTTGTTAAATAGATTGAAGGCCTATAAGAATTGGTGTCATTTGAGTTGAGACAAATTACAAGACCAATCATTCTCTATGAAGACATGGTGGCAGATTGTGCCAGAAAGTGAGAATGTCTTCAAGCAGGGATCTACTTGATAAATTAGTTGATAGACATGAGGCCACTGTGGCTGTAGTATAATAAGGGACGCAGAACACAGCTGATGATGAGGTCAGACAGGAAGGCAGCAGCCAGTTCATATACACGGTCTTGAAGGTCAAAGTCAGTCACTAGATTTATTCCAGTACAGCAAAAAGCCTTTTGGAAGATTTTTAAGCTACAAAATGTCATGTTCTGATTAATGGGTTTAAGAAATCATTCTCTCAACCATGCAGAGATTATTCTAAGGAACAAGAATAAATGAAAGAAGCCAATGAGGAGGTTACTGCAGTGATTCAAGTTAGAGATAGCAGTGACTTGGGATAAACATCAAAAATGAACAGATATAGATGGATATGTAATATATATTGAAAGCAGACATAATAGTACTTGTGTGTTTGATTGGGTTTAGAGTGTAAGTAACACTTATAGAGCAGTACGACTAATTAAAAAGTTGATCTAAAATAGTTTTAGTAAACAGCTCTACACAATATAAATTTTTAGAGTAATATTTAATCTTTTAATCCAGAAACATGGCTACTCTGGAAAGGATCAATATTCAAGGCCTGAGTGATTCATCTGGAATCAATACATGCCCTTAAATAACCCAACTCAGAAGGCAATGGTGCCACACACCTTTAATCCTAGCTTTCAGGATATAAAAGGAAGCAGTCAGCTCAGAAGCAGGTCACAATTCTCAGTTGAGAGTTCACAGTCAATTCAGAGTTAAGAGAGAAGCAGTAGAGATTGAGAGAATAGAATGAGATTGAGTTAGAACACTCTAGTCAAACGACAAGCAGAAAGTCAGAGGCAGAGTAAAGTACAGAGTGAGTACATGCCTTTAATCCCAACTCTGAGTGAATCAAAGTGAAGACTTGGCAGAGTGACTTCTGAGATGAATCAGAGTGAAAAGCAGACAGTGACGGAGCAGAGGTAGGGTTAGCAGAGTGAGTCAGAGTACGGCCCAACTCTCACAATATAACAGCAAACTCTCAGCTCAGAAAGTCAGGCAGACAGAGAATCAGTCAGAAAAGACACAGAATGCAGCTCAGCAGGAAGAGTCAGGGTTAGACACAAAGAGTGAGTTTGGGAGAAAGAGTCAGCTAACAGCAAGAGACAGTTGGAAGCCTAGCAGAATAGTTCAATCAGGGACATTGCAGGAGTAAACCAGAGTCAGAAGAGCTAAGTCCAGAAACAGTCAGCTGACTCAGAAGATCAGTTTGAACCAGTCAGCTTGGAGAAGAATTTGAGCCAGAACAGTGAGTGAGTTGAATTAGCCAACCAGAAAAGTCAGTTGAGGTCAGTATAGTCTTGAGTTCAGAAAGAGCTAGTCAGAGTGAGCTCAGTCAGCAGTTAAGTCTAGGAGGCTGAAATGTTCTAGGTTTAGGTTTGAAGATTAGATATTATGGAGGCTGAAATCTTTCAGGTCTAGACTTAAGATTAGATTGTATGGAGGAACAAACCCTTTAGGAATGGGGATTCCATTACCAAAGCATAAACTGTCCTCTGCCATGAACCCACAAGAATAAATAGTTAAATCAATGCTCACATCTATGGCTACATAATTTTGACTTAGGTGACATGAAAAAGAAATCTTTTTTAAAGACAAAAACTACCCAAGAAGACATAAATAACCACAGTAACTCCATATCCTCTGAAGAAACTAAATATGTTTGAAGAAAACTCTAGAACTCAATGGATTTTTAGAATATCATTGTCTAACATTTGAAGAATATTATGAATTTTAGAGGAATTATGCCTGGCAGATGAATAGATGACAATAAATCCCTGAGCCTGTTCCACAAGAAAACTACTTTCTTAAAATAAATTGAGTATTATGAGATCAGAAACTAGAGCAGTATCTCTTATGCACAGAAATTCAAAAAAAAAAAAAAAAGAAACTCTTAAGACTTAATAAGACATTCGAATAATGCATGAATGAAATAGTGGTCCATCTTAATCTATTGTTACTTATCTAAGGAATGTGAAGTTAATATAGCATTAAAATATCAGCAACAAAAAGTATGATCATTCCAATAGACATAAAACACCACTTGAAGAAGTCCAATATCTATTTATGATAAAAATCTCAACTAAGCTTCTTCCCAACATGATAAAATGCATCAGTGGAAGGTACATTATAATACCTTATAGTTAATGCCTGGAGACTAACTGTCTTGCCAATAAGACCAAGAGTAAGATACATATACATTATTATCTACTTCCTTTAAACATTTCCTGGAAGTTCTAATCAGCACAATAAGCAAGAAAATGAATTATGATAGACTTAATTTGGAAAAAAAAAACAAAAAAATCCTCTTTATCTATAAGGAGAGTCATTATAGAAGAATTCTACAGAGACTCAAAGATCTACTGGAACTTATATGCAAGATTAGCAGGTTCCAGTATATAAGTTACTGCTCCAAAAAAAATTTTTTTTGGTATATTGCTACTCATAAACTGAAACAGAAAATAATATGATTGACAATGATTTCAACGTGTAGAAGATCTGGGGATGAATTTCATAAAATATATGCTAAGTTTGCTGTGAAAATAATATATATTTCTGAGAGAAAAATTAAAACCCAAATAAATGGGTATATGTGTGTGTAGATGTACATATATATGTGTGTGTGTGTGTGTGTGTGTGTGTGTGTGTGTGTGTGTGTGTTCATGAGTTGGAAGACTCAGTATTATAAAAATGTCAACTATCCTCAAACTGAAACAGATTCAACTTACTCTCAAACAAAATTTAGACAAGTTTTTTGTTTTTGTTGGTTTTTTTTTTCTCCTTAGAATTTGAGAATCTTATATTTAAGTTCCCATGGAAATACAAACAACTCTGGAAGATTCGAAGTTTAGAAAAGGAGAATAAATTCAAACTCTGCCTGACTTCAAGACTTAAAGCTGAAGGAACCAAGATACTAGGGTATTATTGTCAACAGAGAAATGAACCAGGGAAAGAAAATAGATCCAGAATGAATCTCCTTCACTATATAATCTCCTTCATTAACTATCTGTCAGTATCTCATAATATCATGCTGAAATGCAAAATAAAATCAATAAAGACAATACAGAGAGAATGAAAAGACAAACCATGGACTAGAAGATAATACTGCATCTGAAAAGAGACTTGAAGTCATAATACGTACAGAATTGTTGGATTTGGGGCCTGGAGAGATGACTCTGTGGTAAGGACATTTAAGGTGATCTCAATTCCCAGCACTAATATACCAACTCACCAGTGCCAGTAAACTCCAGCACAACCCTCTTCTGGTCTCTATGGACCATGAAGTAGTTATGCATATGGTGTACATGGCTTCTTACAGGAAAATATTCATATTGATAAAATAAAATTATAAAAATAATTAATTTTAAAGAATTGTTAAAATTCAAGTAATTAAAAAAAACCCACAAAAGATAGAATTAGAAAATGGAAAAGAATATAAGCATTTCGTCAAAGAATTTATATGTCTGACAAATAAATAGCCAGAATAGTCAAAGTCATAAATAATTAAGAAAATATAAATTTAAACTTCAGCAAACTATTTCTAAATATCTATTTCAGTGACTACAGCAGGTGTTGGCCTGGGCTTTCACTCACTCCTAGTCAAATGACACAAGATGTTCTTTAACTCCCAGTCCTTTTGTACTGTATTATGGCACTGCCCTTTCTAGTCATGTCTAGAGAGTTACCCCAGGAAAGAAAGAAAGCATATTTTCATAAAAGACTTCCACATGAATATGTATAATCACTTTAATAGCCCTAGAGTTGAAACCATGTAAATGATCAGTAGATAATGGATATTCAAATTCCCATATATCCATTCTATGAAATACACTCAGCAATAAAGAAATGTGTACTACTGATATCTGAAATAAGAACCTAAAGAAGATAGGGTTTTTTCCGGGGGGCGGAGGTGTTTTATTTTGTTATGTTTTTAGATTAACAAAACCATTGTGATTCTATGTATGTGTGTGTATCTGTCTGTCTGTCTGAGTGTGGGTTAGTGCACATGTGTGTGGTGCCTTTAAAGGCCAGAAAGGAGTGTTGGATTCCCTGGAGCTTGAGTCACAGGGCACTGAGACTGGCCTGAATTGGATGCTGGGAAGCCAACTCAGCTCGAGCCTCTGAAAGAGCAGTACATACTCTTAATTGCTCAGCCATCTGTCCAGCCTAGAAGATACATTTTCTCTCTTCTTTTTTATTGAAAATAAATTCTTCTCTCATACAATGCATCCTGACCACAGTTTCACCTCCCTCCACTCCTCCCAGCTCCTCCCAACTTCCCCTCTCCCCCAGATCCACTCCCCCTCCATTTCCCTTTAGTAAAGAGCAGCCCTCCAAAAGATACCATCCAAACAAACCCTCATATGGAGACTAGAAGAGGCAACCTAGAAGAAGGAAAAGGGTCTCAAGAGTCTGAGACACCCCTACTCCTATTGTTAGGAGTCCCACAAAAACATCAACAGTCCTAACATATATACACAGGACTTAGGACAGACCCGGACTTTTACTTGCTGCTTCACTCTCTGTGAGCACATTTGAACTCTGCTTAGTTGATTTTTTTGGCTGTTCTCCTGGTTTCCTCTATCCACCCTGGTTCCTAAAATCTTTCCTACCCTTCTTCCTTGGGGTTCCCTGAGCTTTGAGAGGAAGGACAAAATAGAGACCTTCAATCTAGACTCTTTTTCTGCATAATGTCTGGCTGTGGTTCTCTGCACCCACTCCCATCTGCTGCAAGAGGAAGGCTTTCTGATGATGGTTGGTCATGATTAGAATCTATGACTGTAGCAGAGCATCATTAGTAATCGTTTCATTGATTTTTTTTCTAATCGTGTTTGGTTCTACCCCAGGTCTCTGTGTTATTCATCTCCAGTTCCTGGTCATCCAGGAAGTGACAGATATGGGCTCTCTTTCATGGCATGGGCCTCAAGTTAAACCAGCCATTGATTGGGCGTTCCTGCAAGTTCTTAGCAACTATTATCCCAGCACATCTTGGAGGAAGGGCAGATTGTAGATTGAAGGTTTTATAGATAGGTTGGTGTCTCAGTCCCACACCCCTGATATCAAGTTATACTACAGATCTATAATAATAAAAACCACATGGTATTGCCATAAAAATGAATATGTTGACCAATGGTATCAAATTGAAGACCCAGGCATATATCTACACACCTATGGACACCTGCTGTTTGATAAAGAAGCAAGAAATACACACTGTAAAAAATAAAGTATCTTCAACAAATGATGCTGGTCAAAATGGATGTCTCCATGTAGAAGAATGCATATAGGTCCATATTTATCACCCTGTACAAAACTCAAGTCCAAGTGGATCAAAGACCTCAACATAACACCAGATATACTGAACCTGATGGAAGAGAAAGTGGGGAATAAATAGCCTTGAACACATTAGCACAAGAAACAACTTCCCAAAGAAAACACCTGTAGGCACTAAGATCGACAATTGATAAACGGGGCCTCATGAAAATGAAACAGATTTTCAAAGGTAAAGAACACTGTCAATAGGACAAAACTGCAGCCTACGGAATGGAAAAAGATCTTCACCAACTCCACATCTGATAGAGGCTAATATCCAAAATATATGAAGAACCCAAGAAACTAGACATTAATAAATCAAATGATCCAATCTTAAAAATGTGTCATAGGGCAGGATAAATGGCTCAGCAGTTAAAAGCACTGGCTGCTCTTCCAGAGGACCTGGGTTCAATTTTTTGCATGCATATGGCAATTCACAACTGTCTGTAAACCTAGTTCCAAGAGATCTGACACTCTCACATAGACATACAAGCAGACAAAACACCTGAGCACATTAAGTAAAAATAAATAAATAAATTTTAATTTATTCTTGAGAAAATGGGGCATGGATCTAAACAAAGAATTCTCAAAAGAGGAAACTCAATGGATGAGAAACAGTTAAACACTTTTAACTTAGCTGTTAAAACAAAACAAGACAAAAAAACAAACCAAAAAACATGAAATTTACAGGCAAATAGATGGAACTAGAAACAAAACAAAACAAAACATCCTGAATGAGGTAATCAAGACCCAGAAAAACAAACAAGATATGAACTCACTTACAAGTGGATATCAGCTCTTAAGTAAATGATAATTATGCTAAAATTCACAGACGCAAAGAGGCTAGATAACAGAGAGGGCTTTAGGAGGTATGCATGGCTTTCCCTGGAAAGTGGAATAGAATAGATTTTGTAATGGACTGGGCAATGGGTAGTGACAGAACAGAAGGGATCAGGTTTGGGGAAAAATAGAGAGAGAGACTTCAGGGAGAGACTGGAATTGCAGGACCCTGTAGGAAGCAATGTGGAAACCTAATGCAGTGGAAATCACAGATTCATGGAATCTGTGGGGGTGACTCTAGTGAGGAGTGCTAGTAACAGAGGGTACGGAGCCTGAACTAGCCATCTTCTGTAACCAGGCAAGGCTCCTGGAGGAAGATACAGTTTTTAAAATTCTACAATATACTGTGTATATGCAATAGAACATTACTTGGCCATAAAGAAAAATGAAAACCTGTCATTTGCAACAACATAGATGGAACAGGAGGATGCTGAGTTCAGTGAGATATGTGAGGCTTAGGAAGCAAATGGTACACAGTCTCTCACATGTGGAAGTTTAGAACACAAAGGTGATCTAGATACGTAATAATATTTATGAGAGGTTAAGAATGAGGAAAGGGAACAAAGGGACTGTATTTGACGAAGAATTCTTTATGTAGATGGAGAAATATCACATTGAGCTGATCCCCATTAAGATGTGTAATCAGAAGATGCTGACAGAATGAACACAACAGGCTTCTAAAGAGTAGGAATGTAGAACATGCCTGAATGAGTTTAAAACACAATGAACTTCTGTGTGTAGATGCATATATGCTGTAGACGTTTATTTTCAGGAGTGTTTAAAATGGATGTTTTGTGCACTGTTGGGTGTGGGGCTGCCTAGGTCTTGGTGTTTTGTATTGTCTGCAGCTGTTGGCTTTATGTGGGTGATATTTGATTGCTCATGATCCACATGTGCTATTAGTAGAACACCTGAGGAGCTTAGAGAACAATAAAAACCCTTGAGATGAGAGGCTCAGGGTTCCACTGTCAAGACTGGCACTTGCCATGATAGTGGTTCCCTCTGCTGAGTTCTGGCAGGGTTTGCACCTAGGGAAATAGCTCCTTGTCTTTCTTGAGCCACACAGTAAGGTACAGATACACATACACATACATGTATGTGTGTGTATATATATATATGCAATATGTATGCATGCATGTGTTTATACATAGACATGAGTATGTATACATATAGTTATTGCTGTGGTTTGGGTGTAGTCTGTCACCAGGTCTCATATACTGGTTCCTATTGTGGCCTGCTGGAAAAGTAGAATTTTTAAGAGGTGGCATGTAGTGGAAAGTGATGAGGCCAGACATGATTTTTGTACCTTAAAAATAACTACAGAAATTATGTATGTGCATATATATATATATATATATATATATATATATATATATATATAAAACATCAATTGACCTGTAACGATAGGAAGGAAATCAGTGGTTGCCAGTGGGTAGGATGAGAGGAGGTGCATAAAGAGGGAACTGAAGGGCGACTGAGAAAGCTTTGGAGAATAAGGGATGCATACTTATTATTTAGACTGTGCTGGTAGTCTTACAAGTAAATCTACATCTCAAAACTGCTCCAGTTGAACACCTTAAACTCACTGAATTTATTGCATGTTATTTGTACCTCAGGAAAGGGTAAAAGAGATTCCAAGCTTCTAATACAACATGCTTCTGTGCTATACATGTTCCAAACTGGTTGCCAAACCACACTGGAAAGAGGCAACAGAAGCACAGCTTAAGAGGCACATTGATAGTGAAGTGGCGTCTGGGCACAGAAGCCAACCCTAAATGGGAACATAGGTAGAAGAGACTAACAATGATAACAGCTCACAATTACTTAATGTCTACTCTCAGCCCAAAGAACAGTATGAACATAGGAGTTAGTAGGAGTTATAAACATACACATGAATTCCTTTTAAAATATGACTATTTCTCTATACCAGTTATACATTTTACTTAAACACCACCACCCCCAGGCATGTTAGGTAAATGCCTCTACCATTCAGTTATATCCCCTATCTTCCCAGATGTTCTTCATTTTGAGATGGGCTTCCCTAAATTGTTCAAGGTGGCTTTGAACTTGTGACCCTTCTTCCTCAGCCTCTAAACTATCTGGGATTATATGTACACAGCTTTAGGAATAACTCTGTACTTCATACGTTATGATTATATAATAGATGTTATATACTATAATTCATTTTCTATAGAAACACATGTTCACACAGCATTGCCAGGAACATGAAGACCAGGTGTTGTGGTACATAACTGTAATCTCAGAATTCAGAATGTAGCTACAGGAGGATCAGTCCTTCAAGGTTGTCCTCTGTTTGCATGGTGAATTTGTGATCAGCCTTGAATACATAAGACCCTGGCTCAAAAATAAATAAATAACACAACATAGCATATCATCATGAAGAAATTCCGTATCTCTGCACAGCTTTCTTTTCTTCCCTCATGGAGACTGTTGCTACCTCCTTGCTACACTCTGAAAGAACTTCTTATAAGCCCTTAGAGTCCCAATCGTATTACATGGTGACCTTGTGAAAGCATCCGCCATCTCTCTTGGACTGTTCAGACCACTAAAGATTGGGATGTGCAATTTATTTTTTAAAATTGTATCAAATTAGTAGTCAGGTTTGTACTCAAATGTACTTCCATGAGTCCATATAGGCTTTTATCATCATCATCATCACCATCATCACCATCCCCATAACTGTCTTAACTGGTGTCAGACCATATTTATAAGAGAGAAGAGCTCATAGAACCTGATAGCAGCTTATGGGGAAAACTGCCGCACCATTTTCTGAGTTGTCTCTGTGAGCATATATGGGGAGTGGAAGTGCCCAGGGCCAATGCAGTAATGCCCATAGGGGAGAGATGAGCACCTCACAGACCTCCAGATCTTTTGTCAGTATATAGTCACTTTCTTGTCCCCTGGTGTCAGATGACCCCTGAAGATGGCATGAGTGTCCCCAGGCTACCTAGCAACTGTCTTGAGGGCTGCTGTGCACTTCCCTCTGAGTGCTAAGGAAGATTAAATTGAGGCACAAAAGCTAAAGGACCTGCCTGAGGCCAAACAGAGAGCAAACATTTGAGTCCTCCAGGCTCTAGCCACTCCTGTTAGCAGTGGAACCCTCTTTACTTCAGCAAAACTGCTAATAGTTTAAGCACTTACAGTAATAAAGCAGAAAATAGAAACAATGCATTGTCCCAGGCGGTGTGAGTGTCAATTCTGGGCTGCAATTTTCCCCTTCAACAAGCGGAGAGAACAAATGAAAGATCTTCTCCTTGTTTATATGTATAAAACTCTTCTTAGCTCAAAAGCTGATCCTGGCATACCATGCCCAGTGCATGTCTGATATTTCCTATTTCAGATTTATGGTCAATTTGGAATTTGCTGCTGCTGCTGTTTGTAGCCCGTCCTATTTCTCTGCGCTAGCAAACCTATAAATAGTTTACATGCGGTTCAATTTTTTAGTCTATTTCCTTGTCAAATACTCAGGCCCCGAGCTTTCAGAAATGGCAGGAGTAATCAGAATCAGACTTAGAGGGTAGGAAACGGTGCTTGTCAAAGGTGTTACTGGAACCTTCTCCCCCAGCCCCCTATTCTTTTCCTTTATGATCATAGTTTCCATAGGAAAATGTCCTCGGCTTCTCAGAAATAGCCTGCCTGTCCACCACAAGGGGTCTGGTTAGCAACTGTGCCTTTGTGTCACAGTCCAATCAGATCCAAAATTTTTCCATTTTTTGCTCTAGTCAAAAACTGTCTTTGCATATGCCTATATTTAACGATTTTCTCTGGGGGCTGAAGTATTTCACATTTTATGTGATGTCACTTAATTTTATGATGTGTCTGATATAAATATATTTCCCCCTTCCCTATTCCTCTAAGACAGTGACAATTCGATTCCCTATTTATGGTAGCATTTATGTAATCTTCTAGAACATAACCACATCATTTCTGCCTAGTTTCTAACAGCGAGCTCATTTTCCGAGCACCAGATTGAACACAAGTAGGTCCTAGTCAAAAGAACTCTGGCTAAGTAGCCAATCAGGTAAAGGAGAAAGCAAAATAATAATTATCCTTTTGGTGGTGTCTCATCTTACAAGTTGCTAAGTCTCCCACTTAGCATCAGAAAAAATGTAAAACTTCAGTGCATTCAAGCACAGTGAGACATGAGATTTCTACCTAGTTCTGCAGACTCCATCTCAGTTAAGATCCTAGTAAGATGTGACTTGAAAGCATCTTTCTTATCAAAAGTAACTAAAAGCCTCCATTGCTCATCTTCAAAATGATACTCATGTTTCTTCCCACTGTAAAATTGCCATAAGTCAGGTAAATCAGTTTGGAAAAAAGTGCCCCATTTGCCCACAGTGTCCTGGACCTACAAGAACTCATTGCAAGAGCCATGTGTCTTGGGCAAGCTGCTCTCCATCATAGTAACAGTCTTGTCTCGTCTCTGATGTTGAGTACCTTAACTGAGGTATTTTGAGATTGTGCTTATTATATGCATATCCATAGGAAAAAAGAGAGAATACTTCCTAATTTTCACAAGAAGAGAATAGCATCTTTTGGAAGTCATAATCAAGAGATTTAGTCAAATTCCATTTTATAGATTCATGTACTTGTATAAAAATACAAAATAAGTCAATTGCATTGACTTCATAGTGTTTATTTCAACTCTTCTTTATGGCAAAGATCAATCCATCTTCTCTAATAGACTGGACCGTGCAGAGCACCAAATTTCTCATTAGTTCCTGTGGAAATCAGTTCAAATGCAAGGAACTTCTGAATTTCAATTTGAGATAGGTTTTTTCTTATCAATGCAAAAATGGAATATTATCTGAAAACTACGGGTAGTTTTGCTATGCTCTGAGCATGATACTGATGATGTGGCTATAACGTTACCTGTCTGAGGCAAGATTCACATAAAACCTCATTGGCTAAGTTTCAAATGAGATTAAACAGATCCCAAGATGTGAGTAGAGAGCTAAAAGAGGGCCATAGACATGACTCATTATTCATAGACTAAACCTCAGAGTTTTCTGGAAACTGTGCTCCAGAAACCTCAACGTCCACTTAGGAACATACTGTTTTTCTTGACTGATAAGACCTCTCTGTCACCTAACTGTGCTGTAGTCACTGAGCTCAGCACAGTTTCTCATAAACACATCTTTGCCACTCCTCCAGTCTATTAATTCATAATTTGTGATTATAACAATACCAGATTGTAAACTCCTTGAAGGCAGAGCCTGTATATTCATGTTTACATTCTGTATAGAGCTTGTCAAATAACAAGAAAGCAGCACGTGATTGCTAAGTGGGTGCATGGATGGAAGGATGAACATGCTAGCTAAGCTAATAAGTGGTTCATGTTAATCCTAATCTTTAGTACTGTGCTGACAAATCTTTTGATTTTAACTTCAAAGCAAGCATAATAAGGTGTGTTATAGCTTCCGATTTAAGGAACAGCCAGGGGAGCAGAGATTCTGAGCAGGGCTTCAGCTCTAATTAGGAATAGTTCTACTACTTCAAGGACCCAGACAAGCTCAGCTTCTACAATGCTTCTTAGATTCACAAAGGAATGTCCAGATTTGATGCCCGAGTCAGTTCATTAGCCAGTAGCTATTATGCAGGTTTCAGCCTGGAAGACTCATTGAATACATCTCCCTAAAATCCTTCTCTACTGATATTTATAACCCACCAGAAATTTGGTTTTTCCAGATAAGGTAATAATATAATGTTAGTAGCTTTTTGTTTTGTTTTGTTTTAAGAAGGGAATCTGACTATGATTTCTAAGATGGTCTCAAATTTCTGGACTCAAATGGTTCTTTCTGCACAAAGCTTCCAGAGTAATTCAGGCTGACAGATGCACGCACACACACACACACACACACACACACACACACACACACAGACTTTCTCTCTCTCTCTCTCTCTCTCTCTCTCTCACACACACACACACACACGTGTTCTCTCTTTATACACCGCTTTACCAATAGTCAAAATTAAATACTGATATACTTTAGTGATGAGCCAACAAATAATTAAGAACTTACTATGAAGTTAATTATGTTCTGAGCTTTAGAAAGTTTACAAAGAGTAAGAGAAAGTGAGAGGTCAGACTGAGGTCTCTCATTATTTCATGATAAGCAGCATTCCTACTCCATTCTCATTTCTTGGCATGCTATCACATATAATATTGCACTGGGAAGAACTAGAAATACGAGATTCCTAATTATTTCAGATATGTATAGTAGATACATTCTCTTTTCAATGAGATAAACAAGCTAATTCAAGTCAGAAAAGCAATGTTTTAATTACCTTCACTGTATAGGAAGAAAATTGTGTTGATGTAGCCCTTGCCATTCAGAATCATTACCTGAACAGTTTCAGGTAATTTCACAGGAATCATGTGTTAGAATAGGTATCAATCTAACTACAAACTTTTCAGCTTAGGATGGCAGTGCATCCTATGAAAAAGAATTGAAAATATTTCATGGGAAAAGGTGGCAGCTGTATTGCAAGATACATCTATATATTTTGCAGGAAAGTTGACCTTAAGTTTTAACTTTAAAAATAAATAAGTAAATATAAAGAATGGAAGAAAAATAAAAGGATAGAAAGGACCAAAGAAAGCCAATCGTTCAAAGAAAACAAAACATGTTAATCCCATAATGGAAAAGTGTTTAGAATAGTAACCATGGCCACCTCTTCATCACCAACTCATGTTATGAACTGTTGCAGACTCTAATACTGTTTGTCATGTGATTTTAAACAAATAATACATCATATATATTATTACACATTATTCTGTGGTTGTTCTCACACACTATTCCATTCAATCCTCTCTTCCATGTCTATCTACATTTTCTAATATTTTATTTAATACATGCTATTGTATTTTGATAGTGCAATGCTTAACATCAAAGGTTCATATTGTCTCTGTCATTATTAACACACCTTTAATAAAAATTTCTGAAGCTCAATGCTCAATTTTAATATAAAATGTATATTTTCTTGGGGAAAATAAAGAATGCTAAAATATTATAAACATTTTAGTAAAGAACTCTGCTTGCTTACCAAAATTCACCTTCTCCTTTTCCTCATAGACAGAGCCAGACTGTATCTGTCTGACTAGAGTTGTAGATTCAGGTTCAAAACCATTTATTCATTTGTCTAATTAAATCACTGGTCCTAGTTCTGGAGTCCTAGAGATTTTTGACCTCCTTACAATCTAGTTTTAATTCTTGTAACTGGAAGTCTTCAGCCTTTGTAAATTCTAGAACATTTAAACTGCTAATTTGGATCTAGAAGTCTCCAGCCTTAGCCTTTCGAGACCTACTGCTGACTGAGCCACTCTGACTAGCTCCTTCTGAACTCTTACTCTTCTAGTTCAACCCACTCTCTCTTCTTGGCTTTTTCTACCAAGCTCTACTGTGTCTCTGTGTCTTTCCCTGAACTCTCACTGCTCCATCCTGTGTCTGTAACTGACTCTTCTGTAACTCGCTCCAGGCTAAGCTTTTGTAACTGCTCTGTAACTGACTCTTAAACTTACTCTGCTAATTGCTGCTCAACTTCCTCTTCAGCTTGGTTCTCAACTGACTCTTCAACTGACTGCTTCAACTGATTGACTTTTCTGTCTGCTTTTGTTAACTAACTGACTCTCTTGCTGCTTCAACTGACTCTTCTTTTACTGAGCTGAAAGTCTGCCTTTTCTCGTGAGACTTGGGCATGCCCTTACTCTGTTAACTCTTCCTCTGATTGGTCACTTTGTCTGCCATTCACTTTGACTCATCTCAGATGTCACTTCCTGTGTGACACTGACTCCTTCTGAGTTCTGTTTCCTGTATACAGTTCCACTGTTTTTTCTAGGGATTACCACCATTGCCTCCTGAATGCTGGGATTAAAGATGTTTGCTACCACAGCTTTCTGGATTAAAGGTGTTTCTACATTCCATCCATACCACACAGGCTCTGAATGTAACCCCTGGAATATAGATCCTAGTTTTCACACAGGGCTATGCCTCTACACCTGTCTCTATTACAGATAAACACAATCATTATTGAAGATAAACTCAACCCTAACTCATAGTTGACAGTGCTAGAGTGAATCATGTAAATCTTCTTGAATACAGTTCTTCAAACAGTCTCACCTTCATATGTTAGGCACCACAAGGATGCCTAAAACTAAGATTGAAGACATAAATTTGAAGATGTTTGAGTCTGTATTTATTTGAAGATAGAGTCAGTGTTCAGGTAAGAGTCTGGGGATGCATGTTAAAACAACTTTAAAGTACATAATTTCCAACTATTCTGTATTTTTTTATTTTTATTTTTTGCGTGTTTCATTGATTGGTTTTTATCAATTTGACACAAACCTAAGCATATCTCAGAAGAGGACTGTAGTTGTATACCTTTGTGTAGGCTCACCAAGGAAGACAGGAAGGCATTTTCATAGATTCAAATCCTTCCAGACCTCAACAGAGGGAACCACCATCCGGGCCAACACCATACTTGATCAACAATGGAACCCTGAGCTCTCAGATCAGGTATTTTTATTCTTTCATAACTCTTCAGGCATCCTACTGATAGCACATGCAGATCATTAGCAATTAAACATCCCCCACAGAAATCCAACACTCGCAAACAATACAAAACAGTCTAGACCTAGAAGAGCCCCACACCCAACAGTGCATTAAACAATTTCAAACATAACTAAAAATAAACTTTCCCAACAGAGAACAACTAAATTGAAAAAATGCTGCCATAACATTGACCCATAGGCAAGTCTTAATGGAATTTCTTAATGATTGATATGGAAAGGCTCCACCTGCTGTCAGCAGTGCCATTCCTGGCCAGGTAGTCCTGGATGGTGTAAGAAAGCAGGCTGAGCAGGCCATGGGGAGCCCAAATACAGTAAGTATCATTTTACCATGGCATATTCATCAGCCCTTGCCTCCAGATTCCTACCTTGAGTTCCTTCTCTAATTTTCCTGGACAATAGACTACAAACTACAAGATGAACTCTACCAAGTTGCTTTTGGTTGTGGTGTTTTATCACAGCAAGAGAAAGCAAACTAAAACACAAGTTTGTGTGCAGTATCTGTGCATGTGTATATGCCTGTTTCTATTAATAAGGGCTCACATGTATGTGTGGGTGATCTTGAATGTTCACTCATGTGTGTGTGTGTGTGTGTGTGTGTGTGTACTTATTGAGATAGGGTCTCACAATTGAACCCAGGGCTCACCAATATGGGTACTCTAACTACTTAGCTCACGCCAAGGATTCCATATCCCAGCCTTCCCAGTGTAGCATGCAGTCCCAGCAAGGATACTTTCCTTGCCTACTAGGAATCTTCCTTGCTGATGGGCATTTCAACTTTGACCCTCACACTTGTGAGGCAAAAGTCCTTAAACACTGAGCTATTGCCTCAGCTCCAATTCTCCTTTACTTCAGTTGTGGTAGCTGTGCTCCACTTATGAATCAAACGCAAAACACTCTCCTTTAAAGAAAAGAGCAAATTACAATGGCAGAATTAATGAATCTCTCCTCGCAGTATTTCCTGTTACAATATGACCTACTTCTTCTTAGGATAAATAAACCATAGTGTCCTGTAGACCCATAATCTCAGGACTTAGTCTGGTGATCAACAAGGACTTTGTGACTTGATGGAAAGATGTCCTCAGTACACTTTTGTGTTTGAACTCTTGGTCCTCAACTGATGGTACTGTTTAGGAGGCTATGAAAGTTTTAAAAGTTTGGGCCTATTTGAAGGATATAAGTCACTGGGTGGGGACACTGTGTGCTTTATAGTATCTCCCTGCTTCTGGCTTGTGCTGTCTCTGCTTCCAGGTCAGCAGAAATAGGAGTAAGTATCCTCATGATCTCATGGACAGGAGATGGTCCCTCCACCCTGTCCTCCTCATCATGATGGATGCTTTCCTTAAAGCACAATCTGAAACTAATCTTTGCTCCTTTAAGTTGTCTCCATCGGTATTCTGCCCCAGCAATGAAAACAGAAACTAATACTAACTTGCTGCCCTCAGAAGAAGCCAAAGATAAGTTTTACCCTCCTTTGTAGAGACCGGATCTACCTGGCACTAGAACCAACAATGAATCCAGGGGCTGTGTACACACAAGATTTCCAAAGAGGACTGAGTGAATCCTGAGCCTTTAAAGAGTCCCACAGTCTTCCCATGGTCAGGGGTGTCACCATTTTTAGTAATAATCCAGGGGAGATGGCATTGCTTCAGGGAGTAGAAGAAAATCCCCAAATAGAGATATTTCCATAGGAGGTAAAGATCAGAGAGTTTAAATGACAGCTGTAGCAGACAGAACAACAGCAAAGGAGTGCACAGTTCAAATCCTCAGAACTTCTGCGCTTGTTTCCTGGCATGGCAAAAGGAGTTCCTTGATGTGCTTAAGAAGGTGTTTGCAATGGGGACATGATCCTGATCACCTGGTGATCTCTCTGGTCCTTAGGAGTGGGGAGCTCTTTCTAGAGGGAGTCACAGAGACATGACACAGAGTCACAGCGATAATGAAACAGGGAGCTGTGGCATTGCCGGCCTTGAAGATGTGGAAGGGGCTAGGAGCCAAGGACTGTGGGTGGCCCCTGCAACTCGTAGAGTCAGGAAATAAAATTCTCCCAGGTCTATAAAAGGGAGGGAGGCCACATCCCCCCCAACCCCACCACCAAACAAGGCTTTGGTCAGACTTCTGACCTACTGAGCTGTAAGATAATCAATTTGTGCTGTTTTAAGTCAGATTTTGTGATAATTCCTCACAGCACCAAAGGGAAACACGCAGAGCAGCCACAGGCTCACTCTGGTCGGCTATCAGGCGATTTCACATACAACCACAGTTAAAGTTTCTTATAAACCCACAAGATCTGTTAACTTTGGAACACATTTGCAATCCACAAAAATTAAAGAACGCCTCCCCTCTCCCACAGAACTAAGTACCCCGTGGTTATCACTGTCCTGTGGGCATCTTCTTTCATTGTCTCCTTATCTATCCATCTGGCCACCTCAAAGAGTTGATTTGTAACACAGGATTCAAAATAGCCTCACACAATTTTCCAGACTCTTTGCACCATGTAAGAGGGTAGGATAATTCCACTGTTGCCAGGGGTACCTTAGAGATGGTAAAGTAGCTCCAGCTGAGTTTCCTCTGTCAGAAGGAGATGACCAGGTCACATCCCTGATTGGGAACCTACAGTGACATAGCAGAGCAGTGACATCTGGCTACAGCGGAAATGAGGGCATAGATTGGATGCCAGCAATTGTACACCCCACCCCCGCCACTGTCCCAGAGAAGGTATTTCTCTCATGACTCTGAAAAAGAGTTTCACTCCATTTCACTAAAAACGAAACAAAAGCTAGCACAAAATAGTTTTGAAGTTTTAGCTTTTCTAGAATTTCACTGCAAAACTGTGGACACTAAAATTTCGTAACCTGAAATCATTTGTTCTTGTTCTTACTCAAAGTATTCATGAAGTTAGGAGTTTGGTCCCTTTTATTGCTGAGTAACACTCCATCCATAGCACAAATAAAACCTTGCTGTTTATACATCCACCCATTGACAGATTTGGCTTGCTTCCGTGTGGGGATTACTATTTTACAAACTTGCTATAGACAAATATGGGTGTAAGATGTGAGCATGCTTCCTTCATTCTAGTGGTAGCACTAAAATCAACATGGCTGATAAGTGCATGGGATTTAGATTATAAAATGCTGCCATTTCTAACATGTTCCAGTGTTCTAATAGGCAGGAGATGAGTATGCTTCATTTTACCAACACTTGTATTTGTAGTCTAAATTTAGCCAACCAGGGGGATGGGAAGTGATATCTCATAGCTTTTAATTTATGTTTCCCTGATACTTAGTGTCCATTTAGACACCTTTCCATGGGAGCGGAAGATGCTACTCAGTGGGAACTGTGCCTCACTAGCTTGCAAGAAGATCTCTGTCCAATTCCTATCACTCACTGTATAAACAAGGCTTGGTGACTTGTGGCTATAATCCCAGTACTCTGTGGGTAGAGGCAGGAGGATTAGGAATTCAGAGTTATCCTCACTCAGCTACAGAGTGGGTTTGAAGTCAATCTGGCCTACATGAAACTGTCTTTAAAAAAAAAGAAAGAGAGAAAGACAAAAGAGAGGAGGGAGAACATTCTTTGCCTTAAAAAATAGAATTTACAAGTGGCAAACTTGAAGATGAACACCCCTTCCCTTTTGGGGCCTATCACTGTGTGTAATAATTAGGGTTCCCTAAGTCAACAGAGGAGGTAGGAGAAGTAATATTTTCAAAAATATTCCAGTATTTTGTTCCAGTTTCAAGACTAAAAATTCAAAGCAAGATAAAGCAAAAGGAAACAAAATTGGCAGGCACAGTGGGGTCAGGGTAGCTCAGAGGCAAAGTGTTAGCCTAGTACTCATAAGGCCCTGGATACAATCCCTTATGCAGCAAATAAAATAACACAAACAAGGAAGCAAACATCCATTGCTAGAGGTCAAAGTTCACCTGGGAAGCATGCATAGGAAAACAATACAATTAAAAACCTGCCCCTGTGATGTCTCTGTACAAATCTATTCCTGTTTATAGCAGAGCGTTTTCTCCTTTTGACTGAGCTGTGTGTGTGTGTGTGTGTGTGTGTGTGTGTGTTCTTCACACAGTCCAGGGACCTCCTCAGTCCGGTGTGTGCTGTAGATATCCCAGATACATGGCATCTTTGTAAGTTCTCAGTGGTGTCTGTTGAAAGGCAATTTTTACTTCTGATGGAGCCCAGTGTAGCCTTTGCCCTGAGCCTTTTATGGTGAGCTCATTAGAAATCCTTGCCAATCCCAGTGTTTCAGATTTTCTCCTAGGTTTCTCTCTCTAAGTTTTATAGCTAGCTTTTATGTTTAGTATAACCCATGTCTAATTAATTTTAACATGAGCTATGAGGCAAGGATCAAAGCTAATTTTTTCCATATGAATAACAAATTGTTTCAGCACCATGTTTTGAGGAGTCTGTATTCTCCCCATTGAAGCTGACACTTTGTTAGAGTTATTTGACCATAAATGTAGAAGGTCTGTTTCTAGGCTTGCTTCTTTCGGTATTTTAGATGGTTATCTGCACAAATATCACACTGTCTTGGTTACTTCGCTCTTAAACTAGACTTTGAACTTGAGAAATATGAGCACTACGACTTCATTTCCCTTTTGGCAAAATTGATAGTTTTTGAGACATCAAGTTTCCATATTAGAGACACAATTTCTTAATTTCTAGAGAGATGCTCGCTGTGATTTTGATAGTTGCTGGTCTGTTTTGGTGAGAATTGGCATCATAATGTTATCGGATCTTTCACCCCATTAAGATGTCAATCTACTTTTCATTTCAACTCATCAATATTTATAGTTTAGCCTAGAAGCAGTAAATTAGTCCCCAGGTGTAAATTGATTTTCTTCTCTTGTTAGTTGAATTAGTTTTAAACTTTCTTTTCTAATCCCTTGTTACTAATGTAAAGGAATACTTGATTTTTTAAAAAGTACCGTATCTCTTCATACTGATAATATGCTCCTCCGTGTGTGAGTGTGTGTGTGTGTGTGTGTGTTGATTCCTTGGGATTCTGTACATAGGTATTTATGACATCAACAAATAGGAAGTTTTTATTTAGACTTTTCAGTTTTATGCATTTTTATTTTTGTTTTTTTGTGCCTTGGTAAAGAGTCAATCGTAGTGACTAATCAAAATAATAAGAAGAGGAATGCTTATCTCATTCTCAGTTTTAGGGTGAAAGTGTTTAACTGTTTATCTTAATGTGTTTGGACAGGTTCCTTTGTAGATTAAGAAAAATTTCTTCTATTTTTCATTTGCTGAGAAATTTTGTCATATAATACTTTTCATTGTGACTAAGATTACCACCTGTCACAATTAGTAATCAGCCTATGCATAGCTTTTTGATTTAAACATTAGTTGTCTGTAGTCTAGCTTTTAAAGCAAAGTACTTTAAGGAAAAAAAATGGTACCGTGTTGCTGCCTAAGTGTGATAAGACATGGATACGGCAAAATCTAAATTATTCTTACAGCCACCATTATTGTTAGATATATCAAGCAAAATGTCCTACTCCTCCCAAAAAAGCATCTATATTCCAAAAATCATTATTGCTCTGAAGGAAATAATGGCTCCTTACTTATACATAACACGCCTGGGTTTATCAGGTAGTTTTAAAGTAAAATATCCCATTCTGTTTTTTAAAATTTCTAAGATTGTTTAAATAAGATTTAAAAAAGAATCAAAGAACAAAACCTGTTGCTTTATTTTTACCAAATGCATTCTACCATGATAGAAACAAAGAATAGACTTCTAAGATGGGATACTGCCGCAGGCATGAGCTGTTCGTGTCCAGGTTTCTGCTCTGCGCCCTGCTCTGTGCTGTCTGAGCATTTCACTGGCCCCTGAGGAGTAAACGAAAGTGTTGCTAGCAATAGCAACAGGAGATTCCCTCATGCTTAGTGGACTTGTGTTCTCTTAAAGATAATCTAGGTCTATATACAGGATTCATCTGAATGAGACGTAGCCCAGGTTATAGACTCAATCCTTAATGTCCAGAAAGACTTGGGAGCAGGGCCTGGCTCTCAGCTCTTGACTGAACATTAGTATACAAGTATGTAGTTCAGAGTCTGGCACGTGGGAAGTCACATTACAAGTGCTACGTCGGTTTTCTCTGTTCCTACATGACACTGCTTTTTTTTTTTTTTTTTTTTTTTTCTGAGAGCAAGACTGAGATTTAACTTCTCACAGATTTTAAAATCTCTTAATGATTTTTTTTTTGTAACAGCAAAAGTAAATTCTCAAAAATAATTGTGTTCCTCTGGAATTATATTCTAGTTCTAAAATTTCTTATTATCTATTCTTCATCAAATGGAAAGAAAAAAAAAGAATGATTATCCCTGAACTGAATTTAAAGTTAAAGGATAAAATTGAATTTTTTAACACTGCGTATGCATTGTGCTTGGCTTTACATTGCTGTGACCCTAAGGTCATGTGACCATAATCTATGATGTATGGATCAAGAGGAAAGACCTGAGGACTTAGAATGTGAACCACCACACAGTCATTCTATATTAAGGAGATCAGTCAACAATGCAAAGGTCTGTTGTTTCCCTGTTTTTCCCAAGACATTGAAAACTCCCTGTGGGCCATGGCTGTCTTGATCTCAACTTGCTTGGGTCCCTACAGTAACACCAATACAGAATAGCTCCGCATAAATATTTGGAGAAGGAATGAATGGAATGTGTGCCAAAGTAAAAGGCGTCAGCTCCATCTCTAAGTGAATCAACTTGTGCTTTTTCAATTTAATGCCAGAAGAGCCCGAACATCAGAACACATGCTGGGGAGCAGGTCATTCTTCTATTAGATGCTTTATTTATCCCTACATCTTTCAGACAGGCAGAGGCAATGTGCTCCAGGAAGGAGAGTGGGATGCCGGGTGTCGAGTCTCCAGGGTTTAATTCCCAGCTCCAAATCTTACCAGCTTCAAGGCCTTGGGCAAGTCACTTAACCTCTGTTCTGAGCAGAAATAATACCACCTCCTCCCAGGAGCACACCAAGGCAAGTTTGATTGATGCCTTAGCTCTTGGACTCTTTGATGAAATGTGCTGAATGGCTGCCAAGTATTATGACTGCTAATAATAATAATGTTTTTCTAACACAGTCCCATGGAGCAGTATAAATCGGTAACAAGGGACAGATTGCCCCAACCAAGCAAACTGCAACCAATTCTTTTTGAAAGAAGGATGATAGGCTTAATTCCACAATGGCATCCTTTTCTGCTCTCTGCTCTCTCCTTCTGTATAAGGAGAACAAGTCATTACATGTCTACCCGAGGCTTCCTTACACAGGAGAATGAGCAGAAAGTGAAGTAAGCACATCCCCAGGAACGCTATAGAAATGCCATGCTTCTTAGATAATTTGCCAATATGTGTTCTGGGTTTTTCTTTAGAAGAGGTAATTATCCAGGCAGAAACTTTGTCAATTGTGATTTCATCGTTTACAAGCTTTCTCCGTATCCTAAATGAAAACCAAAGGAAACTAATCCATCAATTCAGTCTCATGCCCACTACTGAAAACAGAAATATTTTTTCTGCCTGACTTTAGAAGTGTTGTTTTGTTCCCGCATATCCAATACAAGGTAAAGGTGAGGTAAATGAGATATTTTCCTGTTTACAGAAAAATATGTTTACTCTGGAAATTTGAAAAAAAGTTATAGCACATAAACAAATAAAACTCAAGATGTTTTCATAGAGTGTGAATTAAAAGTACATTCTCTACCTAGAGTGTCAGAGTTCAACACTATTCAATATACATATTGTTGTGTCCCTCAACTTGCCCATTTTCTAAATGAGATAATAACGCCTATCTTCCAGACTGTTGTGAGAATTGAATTAAATCTGTATATGAAGTAGTTAGTAGCATCTGGCACAGAATGCTCTCCCATGAATTCTTCCTCTTATTGGTCACACACAATTTCTAAACTTACACATGAATTTTCTTAAGTCCTCTTTGTTAATAAAAATGAAATTTCCAGGGTTGTGAGGTTAAAGCATGGGCAAGTATGAAGACCAAATTTGAGATCACTAGAACACACATAAATGTCAGGTGGGTGTGCCTGTCTGTCTATAATTCCAGCACATCAAGAGTGGAGACTGGGCTCCCCAAAGCAAGCTGCCTAGAGAGACTAGCTATATTTGGGAGCTCACCTAGGTTTTTCTTATTCTGTTAACTTACTGCCCAGCTATCGTCCTTTCTACTTTCTCTACTTTCTCAGCCTTGTTTATTGTCCTCTGAACTCCCTTCCAAGTGGAGGACAATTATTTCTTAACTAAGATTAAATTCAAGGTACCATGTTCATTCATTTTGATGACTGGAGAAAAAGAGAGAGGGAGAGAGAGAGAGAGAGGGAGAGAGAGAGAGAGAGAGAGAGAGGAGACTCAGCCATTGAAATCAACACCTGCCCCTTAGTGTTAATGTATCTAGCACCTACTGTTAATATGAACATCCTTCATGGAGGGCAGGCAGGGGTGTATATCTAAATTCTTCATGTAAAGCTGTAATTTCATTGAGGGATTCTCCTGACATTGATAAATGATGTCACCAGTAAGCTATGCTTGAATTACAACTTTAATTATTTACACCTGGGTCTGCATTATTCCTATATTATACCTGTCATAGAATTATCTTGTCCTGTGCTTGCTAACAGGACCATGATGATAATTTATTCCACCAGTGAGTCAGGTTGAACAGCCTGCTGGCATCAGCTCACCACTTCAGATAGGGAGAAGAATAGGGCCTCCAGGGTAGGCTAGAGTAGGGAGAGTGCAACTGTTACACAGAGCTTGTTTTATAAATGGGACTTTTAGGGCTGTCGGAAACAACAACTCTTAAAGTAACCTATAAGCAAGTGAAGAGAGAGAGAGAGAGAGAGAGAGAGAGAGAGAGGGAGGGAGAGAGGGAGAGAGAGAGGGAGAGAGGGAGAGAGAGATTTTGAGTTTGAAAGGGAGTGGGGATTGGGTAGAGGCACTTGGTAGGCTTTGGTGAGGGGAGGAAAGGGTGAAATGGTATAATTATAAGCTCAGAAATGATAAATATAAAAGCAGCAACCCCCCCCAACTTTCTTGCTCCCTTTCTCCCTCTCTGTCTGGATCTCTTGACACTCCCCTCCCTTCCTACCTTGCTGTAATTTTGCTTGTAGATACTCTGAAAATGCTTTGAAAGGGAACTCAGAACATTTATTTTAGATGTTTTCCTAGAAAAGAAAAATTGAAAGAAATACAGTACTCAGAAAAAAACACATAAGATTTTTCTTTGTTTTAAGAAAGAATATAACAGAGTAAATTTCACACATGGAAAAAGTGAAATAATAATTAAGGTGATTCATTAGAATTGCTTATTGTGCTTCATTCTTCCTCCAAAGAAGTGGTTCCATTCTTTATTATAACAACAGAAAAAATACATATTTCACCAACTTAAACTCTTAATACCTGGTAGATGTGTAGCCTCCTACAAGGCTGAGCAAACTTTGGAAGCACAGCAAACACTCAGACATTGCTTTTTGTAAGTAATTTTATATCTGCTCATGTATTTGCCTTTAGAAAGAAGATGCGGTTTATTAGAAGAGAGACTCTGTACAAACTCCAGACTTAGAGATACATAACCCTGTAGAATATCTTATACCATTCAAAGACTTTTAAGAAAAAGTTCAAAAATGTTATATGTGAATTGAATTTTTACTAAAATATGCTGGGAAAGCTCTTTAAACTTTCATGGGACTATTTTCTAACCTGCATTTAAGGTTCTTCAGTTTATAAAGATAAGTTTTACAGATAGGCAAGAGGAAGCATCTACATTAGGCCTAGATGGTCTGGTGTGATTTATAGCTCATACTAAAAACACTGTAAAGTCAGACAAATGACTAACTAACCTTTATCCACATTATTTACATTTAATAACTGGGGCAGAATATTAGCCAAGTCCTAGGAATTTGCTGTACAATTCTCCACATAGTTTCTCAGCCTTTTAATATGAAGGCAATTCTTTAAAATGATAGGCTGGAGTATTGGCCTTGGTTCATGTTTCCATGAGGGAACATGTGTGATGGACTGATGTTGTAGCTTCTATTCTTGCTCTACTGATTTACTTCTTCTGCTGGGGTTTCAGAGTGGGAAATTGAAAAGTATCTGAAAGTATATGAACAGTCTACTTTTTGCATAGGCCTGGTAATTATTACATCAAGATGTGTCTTCAGAGCTGCCCTGGGTAGGCCAGCTTGCTGTGACCACAAAGTTAAGTGTTAACCCAAAAAAGAAGAATTAAGAACATAAACATCTGATCTAGAAAAGATTATATCTAGTCAGGTAACCTGAGCAGATAAATGCCACTTTCTTATCTGTTGTTCCTAGCTCTAAGTCTTCTGATGTGTGTATATAACAAGATAGGCTACTAATGCTTGAGATTGGGAAGTTGTCCAACAGAATGGATACAAACCCAAAGAGTAAGAGGCAAATGAAATTTGTGCCACAAATATTGTCCACAGAAACAAATTGGTTCCAGTAATGAGTACAAAGGCAGCTTAATTCCATTTAAATTATCTGAGCATTGTCATTGGCAGAGTGAAAGTAAAATAGAATTTGGTTAAGGCAAAGAAGAGAGATTTTGTAAGGTGTAAGGATCAATTCCAGTGGAAGACAATAGGCCAATCTGAGCAGAATGAGGAAACCTTGGAGGGTAGCCTCTCCGCAGAAAAAAAGGAAAACGCTATGAACACACATGTATCACTGCAATAACTGATACAACTAGAGAGTATTTTAGTTGTGACTTGATCAGAAAGTATGATTAGGGCTCAAAAGAAGGGTGGGATCCCCAGGAATCCAGGGGTGCTTTCTCAGAGGACTTTGAATCCAGAAAATCAGAGGCAAAATGTCCCTAAAGCTGCCGCTCAAGGACTGAGCCACTGTCAACTAGCTTTTATGAAAGTTAGTTTTTTTTAATGAATGTTAATATAACAGAAAAGACAAGAGTAGTATCTTTTCAGCATGAGTGTGTAAAAGTTCAGTAGCCGCTGTGAACTCTATTCTCTGCTCTCTGAAGTAAAACACCCAAGAAACACAAGGCTCCATACCTACTGTTGTACATTACATAACAACATCATAAATTTTTTGTTTATTCAGCATTTATAATAACATCACAAGAGGTAGACTGAAATACTCTCAATTTTTCAGATGAGGCAACCAAGAGACTAATTTAATTGATTTGCCCAAAGATATTTAGAGAGTCAACAAATCGTTTTTATGCTTTCTGCCTCAAGAATCTGGACTCCTGAGCACTGTGCTGTACTATCTTAGCCCACGGTTCAGTTATCTGCTGAGATGCTACTTCCTAGGTGAGATTACCTAAGGTAGTGATGGTAAGATGAGTGAATGCATTTGTATTGAATCTACATGCTTTACAAAGACTTGAGTGTTCATTACAGGTTTGCTTCCTACAGAGCAATGAGATGGGGAATGTTGATCAACTTGATTTGATTGAGAAGGGCCCTGGGAGATTACTGAAGCACAATTCTTAGAGTGTCTGTGGGGTATTTTCAGGGAGGAAGAACTAAGGAGGTGCCTTAGTTAGGGTTTCTATTGCTGTGAAGAGACACCATGACTTTCACAACTCTCATAAAGGAAAGCATTTAATTGGAGCTGACTTACAGTTCAGAGGTTTAGTCCCTTATCATCATGGCAGGAAGTATGGCAGCATGCAGGTAGACATGGTACTGGAGAAGGAGCTGAGAGTTCTACATCTGGATCAGAAGGCAGCAGGAAGAGTGTGTCACTGGGCCTGGCTTGAGCTTCTGAAACATCAAAGTCTGCCCCCAGTGACATACTTCCTCCAACAAGACTACACATTCTTTTTACATAGGAGTGTAAAACTGACTAACATGCACAAGCAACAGAGAAAAGAAAAATCTAGACCATTATGTTAGAAAAAGAAAAGGGAAAGTTGAAGTTACACACAGCAGTGGGGAAATTTGTTGGTGATATAAAAAGACAGGGAAACATTTAAGTGGTTTCAGTTGCAATATTTTTCTCACATGGATGAGGGATTTAAACACACACACACTTGTACATAAACACTACCAAAAATGTTATGTCAGAAAATGAAAATATGTAAATGTGTTTGTTTCCCCATATGAAAGTTTCTGAATTATTCAAGCTATGAAGAGACAACAGACTACAGAAAAATCAAACCCATTGGGAGCAGACCGTAACAACAATGGGGATTCCGAGAAGGTTGAAGGCATGGACTTGTTCAGCAATCTGCCGCAGGTGATCCATTAGATGGAACAAAGCAAAGGAAATCTGGAATGCAGAATCAGCAGGTCTACTGCTATTGTCTGTACCAGGAAGAAATAGTAGCTCACAGAAACAGAATGCAACAGCAGTTCCACGAAATTCACAATGGGGTCCACAAGCAATGAAATCCAAAGGTCACACAAAATGAGATTATAAATTGATACAATTAATTACCAGGACAGGCTATCTAAAAAAGGTTAAGGAAACTTCTAGGTTTTTCTGAAGGCAGTATTTTTACAAATGATACTGAGAAAGGAAACTACACTGAGGTGTTTTGCTCACAACATGATAAATATCTGCATCTGTCTCTCAGTGTGGGAATTCTTCCAGCTCACATCATGTTCACAAGCAAAAAAAAAAAAAATCACATTGTTTTATAGACTAATTAAATCACTGGTGTCTGGCACAAGGCTGTGTAGATCAACACTATACTATATAAAGTAGTACCTCTTACTCACGCAGTTTCACTTTCTGTGGTTTCACTCATCTGTGTCCATCTACAGTCAAATATTAAGTGGAGAAGTTCTGAGATATGCAGTTGTAAGTTTGAACAACTTTCCTGGGGTGCATTATTTTAATTGGCCCATTTTATTATTCGTTCTTTCTGTTAACCTTCTGTGACTGATCTAGAAACTTAGCATTATCACAAGACATAAACATGTAAACCATAGTACACAAGGTTTGGTTATTGCTTGTACTTTCATGGTCTTACTCAAGGTCTTGTATCCCAAGGGACACAGTTCAGATAAGGTCAGAGAAACCACTATATATGTTTCTAGGGGAATGAATTTTGTTGAACAACAGCCTCTGAGGTCTGGAAATCGCTTGTGTTCTAAGTTTTCATGCAAAGTGAGGGGAATCATGGATGCCTTGGAAAGCAGAATACCCAAAGCAGCAGTTGTGACTTCCATGGCATGTAGGCTCTAGTTTGGGAATGACTTGCCTGGCTGCAGCCCCCACAGTGGATTGTGGCGAACCCTTGAGTATGATACATTAATATTTCCCTAAGGAGGGGCTCTTTCTTAGGACCTAAGCCCTTGGAATGATTGTGGGAACTTCTGACTCCATGGAATAGCTACCTGTGCAATGAAATTGAGAGAAAGAGGCTCCTGTTTTTTGATAAAAACCCCAAGTTGGTGACATTGGTATCAAGATAACTCAAATTCTGAACCCTAAATGAAATGTACTTTTGCAAAGGACTGTTCAGCTTCAAGCTGAAAAGAAAAATCTCCCAGTGAGACTCGGGAATGAGATGACTTCCTGTTGGTGAAGAAAGAATTAATGAAAATATATTGATAGCAATAAGTTTTGGAATTCAACAGATGCATTTCTGTCTTAAGAAACTAGATTTAACTAGATTCAGTCTCTATTCTCTCACTGGAAAGTGTTCATCTTGGACTTACTTAGGAAAAAATTGTAATTTCAAGAAATTTCTTCCTGAGAATTGATTGCAAGCATTGTGTTTAAATGTAGACATTTTGATATAACAACACACCAGTGTTTGAAAACACCTTCACAGTCACCATTTGTTCTGACTGCAAAGCTCACAGTGAGCTGTATTCTACAACATAGCTGGGCATCTTCAGACATAGGACCTGGTTCAAGCATGTTCCTTTTGTTGACATGGCTTTTAGAATGGACTTAATTAATATGCTGGTTTGAACAAATTCAGAATTTTCTAGGTATTAATGTTTAGTTGCATGCACAGGTAGAGCTTTCCCAATATGCTATTATTTGCTTATTCCAATGGATTTGTTGCCACACCTCAGTTGACCAGATAAGTCCTTCCGTAGGGAAGCAAAGTTAGAGAGTGCAGTGATGTGTCAAATGTTATTCTCTGCCAGAAGAGACTATGCAGAAATGAATTCAGAGCCTTCGTGTATCCTTGGCTTCACATTTTTATTAGGGGGCTTCCAGAAGAATAATAGTTGGCCAGTGTTCCGTATTTGCCTTCTGTCTAGATTATTACCTTTTCTTTTTTTTGGGGGGGGAAGTATATGCCACCTCCAAGGTGAGTTTGGCTGCAAAGACCCTGAGTTTTCTTTCATGTCCTCAGATCCACCATATAGCATGTAGTATTGTACCAGGCAACTGGGTAGGATACACCATTAATACGTCTAGTGTGATGTGTTAGGAATCCCATGGCTGCCATTCATCTAAGCCAGTTCTTCAATGTAGCTTTTTTTCAGTTAGAGCAGTAATCTGTTTTTCTCTATCATATATTTTGAGTTTAGTAAGAGACATATTATTAGAGGCCATAGTCTTCAAACATATTGCAGACATCAGACTTTACTATAGTTTTAGTAAAACTACCTGTGAAGTTTTCTGGAAGTTGACTAGATGAATTACTCCTCAAACTATTTTGACTGGAAATCACAGAAAGAAGTACAAATTAAAGCTGTGTCTTAGGATACACATGAACACATAAAAAAAATCACAAAATAGTTTTTATTAAGGACACCATCATCCCTGATATTTTCTATTCTACTTTATGTTTTAAAAGTGATGGTCATATTCCCTATATAAATTTCCTGACCTAGTTAGAAATCACGAATCACAGCTGAAAAATGCTAGGCTAGAACAAAATCTGCACACGTTCTAGGAGAGAACAGACTTTGAGAACTTCCAGATAGAGATGTTAGGTAAGAGAAAATGACATTTTGATTTCCTACAAACATTGTATTGATTTGTTTTGCTTCCCCAAAAGAGTGTTACATGCAACTAGGATGGGTCTTGATATGCATTTGATGGCAATCTTATATTTAGTGTTTGATGAATTAGTTGCATCAGGGCATGGAGAGCAGTACCATTTGCATCTATTTTTATGGCAAAAATTACTGAAGGGTCTGATTTACATGGGGCACATACCAATTACTGAAGGGTCTGATTTACATGGGGCACATACCTGCACAGCAACACCAGAAGCTAAGCTATAAGGAATAAAAGTTCAAAGTCTTTCTGGGCTGCAAAATGTATTCAAGGCCAGTGTTAACAACTTAGTGAGATGATGTCCCAAAATAAAATGAGAAAAAGGAGTGGGAGAGATGGGTTTCAATAGACGGTAGTGCGATGCTTGCCTCACAGGTGCCTGCTCCCGTGTTCAATTCCAGCACTGAAAAAGTAAAGCTAGAGATCAGCAACCAATCAGCATCTCTCTTCAGCTGGATCCTGTGATTCTTAATAGCAGGGCTCATAGCTTCTGTTATCTATTCGGCCTTTATCTGTGTTTAATACAGAGCAGACACAACCCCTGCCTTCCAAGACAATAGAGTCTAGTTGTAAAGAAATGACAAACTGCAGACAGGAAGAACTTTGGTCGTGCAACCAACAGCCATATATCTTCATGGAGTCAGAGCTGTGACTCTGAGCAATCCCACAAGACTACAAAATCAAGTGCAATTAGTCAGCTAAAACGTTTGACAGTGGTACATTCTAAATTGACCTTTGAAAGACTGACAAGTGCTTAGGGGTAAGTGGTTTTGTAACAGCTTCCCTCGCTGGATCTCAGTACGTTACCTTTTAGAGAAAAGCAATTTCGATGCAAAAGAAAACACAAAAACCTAGGGCAATCTTTTTTCCTATACATAGGCTTTGAACCAATTATAATTTAGCTTGAAAAAGAGACAACCTAGTTGTGCAACAACATCAGTAATATGTGGGGATTCAGGAGGAAAACCAGTGTTTGGTGACTTTCAAGTTTAATCTAGAGAACAGTAGTGCCAAGTGCTTACATTGCTCTAGGGATGAACCGAAGTGGGGATGGACGCATGAACACACAGAAAAGCAAGGGTCAGGTGGACTCGGCTCTCTGCTGGAGAAGCTGCGGCACCCCAGAAGTTCAACCTATTTGAGATATATATACATATACATATATATATATATATATATATATATATATATATATATATATTTTTTTTTTTGAGCAGAGAGGTGATGTTATTGCCTATAGTTCAAGAAGGAGGTGGGTTACTACAGATAAGCCATGGCACAGGGTTTGTGGTATACAGATGGATCCTGAAGACAGATTTAGCTAATCTTTGTAGAAGAGTCTCTGTAGGGGAGGAGTCTTCAGCCCATAACATCCAAGAGAGGAGAAAGTTGTGGTGAACTGCTCTGCACATGCTGTCGATACTCACATTCAGACTTCCAAGAAAGGCTTTGCCATTTCACTTTGAGTCTAAGGCCTCAATCCTTGACATAGTTGTGCTCATGTTGACAATACAAATTCACTCAGGACCTCACAAAATCCAGTGTTCCTTCGATCCCAACACAGTGCCACTGGCGAACTTTAACAAATAATTGATGTGATTAGTTAATGTGAAGTACGTCACAGAAACCTCAAAGGCATTTGCCCCCAATTCATCCTAGGAAGTTCAAGGAATCCGAGGTAAGCATTCACAGTGAAGGTCAGCTCCCAGAATTGATGATTTAGCAATCTGGAGAAAGGAATGGATATTTAGAAATCTCTGGTTCGAGAATATATGTGCATATTGTAAAACAAGCATATTCAAATGCATATTTTTCAATAAAATCAGTAATTATTTAACTGTATTAGATGACACACCTGTAACTTACTGTTCATGAATCTCTGTGTTATAATGACTAACTATCTCCTAGATGAGCCTTGAAACCTCCTCAATCCACGCGGCTGCTAAGTAGAAGAAAAGGCTCCTGATCCCAAAACATATGACTTCCAAAGACAAACAAATTCTCCTTCATTTAGTCACACACGGAATGTCTCTTGAGTCTCTGATCATACCATCTGACAGGGAATTCCAGCTTCGGCCATTATATCCATCATATTAAATAGCCAGTACATACTAGCAGCAACATTCCCCCACACAGACACAAATAAGGATACTAATAATAATCGGAGTTATGAAGCAGTAGTTGTTTTAAATGTATCAGACATATATAGGTGCCCTTTAGAAGTTTAATGGCTTTGTCACCTTTTGGCTAATATCAATTCAGTCATTGTGAAAGTTGAGTCATATAATTTGTGTATAATTTATTTCTAGAAAACTGTGAAAAAACCTTCACAAACTCTTGTCTTTCCTTAAGGACACCTCCCCTATATCTTCCTAATAGGCACTTGCCATTATCTCTGTTTAGAATACAAGCTGTTCAAAAAAGAGAAAAAGAAAGCATCTCCATCTAGCTTTATAAAGCATTAAAAAGTTTACTAAATTACTCTTCCCTTTACCACATGCCAGAAGATTTTCTCCTGCCCTCCCTACTAAATGTATCTTAAATCCTAACAGCTTCACAGGCTTAAACTCTATGACTAATATTGGGCAGACTTACCTAGGATTTATTAGGGATCAATGTGACCAACGGGATTGGCAGCTGGTAGTTTTCCTCCTCTCTTTTAATGTCGTAAAAATAACATTGTCATTACTACATCATTTCCGTGTCTCTAAATATGCTCATCAGTCTGACCGGCACTGGATGGTTTTTTTAATCTTTAAAAAAAGAAAAAGAAGAAAAGAAGGAAAACTTTCTGCTTTTCAGAAGGTCAGCAGGCATCTGAGGGCTGGCAAGTTGCCAAAACACAATTCCTCAGTCTCCTGCACCTCCTCCCACACCCAGCTGATGGAACAAGTCATATTCAAGTTAATTTGGGAGCCTGGTGTTGTCAGATGAAACATCAAGTTTTGCTTACTGATGAATCCTTACTGTTACAAATTAGCAATGCAGAATTTGTCCCAAGTGCTAAAACTGCCAGTTATGGTCATACTTTTGTCTTAAAGACACCATGTCTGAGCCATAATGGCGGTGCTAATCCTGATTTATTCCTCCAAATGCCAAACCTGGAAAGAAAGGTCAGAATGGTCAGTGGGGTCCCCTTATGGTAAGCTTTGAAACAAAACAAGAGGAAGCATGGTTAGAGGACAAACACAGGAAGATGGGTGCCTTTAATCTTGCCCTCCTTTACCCAGACGGTCCTCTTACAGATCATCTGTCACCCAGGATCACCGGCTGCCTTCCTGGGTGGCTGCTGCTTAGCCCCTGAAATGTTTTGCTCATTCTTTCCCAGCAGAGCCAAGTGTCTCTTTAGAAAAATACCACTGCCGTGCTCATGTTCCTAAGACCTCAAGATTACCTCGGCCTGAGAGCCACGCCAGCTAGGAGGAGCCTCGCTAGTCTCATTCCCATCTTTTCACAAAAGTTTTCTGTCTCGTTAATCTTTCACATTCAAAACATTTTTGGCATAGTAGATCTGCATTTAATTAGCACAGACACTTGGAAGACTAAGTGTCTTGGCCTTACATGGAGAAAGAAGGAAGGAAGAAATGTTTCAAACCCAAAGCTCTGACACTCGAAAGCCTAGCAGCTTATCCCCATCATCTCTCAGCTATCGAGGTTGGACTGGGGAAGGCACCCTACGTTTATAAACTATTTGGAAGCAACTCCTATTAGGATTAGAGCTCTACCTCATGTGAACAGGAGTTATCATGCTCTGACACCATGACACCATGAAAGCTGATCCGGCTTTCGATGTTTGTGCAGTGAACGAGGAACCTTTAAACCCCAGCACTCCCAGTAATCTGGTGTGCACTTGCTATCTGGTCTCCATTAGACCACTGACCTCAGTGCTAACCAGTAGCATCATGGTGGGTTTCCTTTGGTGGGATTTCATGCTTTCCCTATTCACTACCTCACAGATATCACTATGATAAGAAATAAACCCTGCGGGGTTTTGCAGCAGTCACAGAGAAATCTGTCCATTCTAATTTCTCTCGGGGTAGACCCATTACTTTTACATTGATTCAGACTATCAGAAGCCTAGACAAACTGTTCCCTTCAAAACAAAGCAGACAAAGACAGTTCAGAAGGTCAAGATGCTTGCTGCCCAACCTAAAGATCTGAGTTCAATTCCCAAGTCCCATACAGAAGGAGATAACTGACACCTACAAGTTGTCTTTTGACTTCCACAGGCTTGGTGTTGTATACATGCTCTACCTCTATAAATTGAATAAAAATAATAAATTTTTAAGTTGCATCATTATAACTAATAATCATATTGAATATTTGCAACATTATAAGAAGAGTATAAGAATATCTTCTAGGGTTTGGGGTTTGGAGTGTTTACGTCACATTCAGAAGGCCCTGAACTTGGTCCCCAGTAACAGATAAAAAAAAATGAAATATAAAATCTTTTGCAATCCCAGCACTTAGGAGGCTTGAGACAGGAAAATTGGTATGAGTTCTAGGCCAACCTGGACCCTTTCTTTCAAAAAAGAAAGAAAGAAATGGGGAGGGGGGCAAATGAAAGAATAAGAACATCTTCCATCTTATTAACAATCTTATTAAATTAACAGCAAATGATTCTTCCCACTTTCCACTTCACTGCCCAGATTAATTACCATCTCTATATTCTGTATGTTTCCATGAGAAATAAGAAAAGCTAAGGGTGTTTGCTTCCTGAGGGATCAGAAGAGAAAGTTCCATCGACAATATTTCTAACAATAATGACCACATAGGTATCAGTTCAAGTTTCCTTTGACTATAATCTAGTTAAGCAATTAACTAGGGCTGTATTGTTGCTTACCTACCAAGATTGAGAGGCAGGAAAAAAGACACTTTGTCAGTCAGTTGTCTCCCTGCAGACAGAAACTGAGAGGCACATGTGCCATTAGAACCATGAATCCAGACAATGGTTGTCACTCCTTGTTCTAGTTACGTTCTGTCGCTTTGATAAACTGCTGACTAAGCCATCATGAGGAGAAAATGGTTGATTTCAGCTTACAATCTTACACCATGAAAGCAAGTTGGGACAGGAACTCAAGATAGGAATATGGAAGCAGGAACTGAAGCCTTAGAGGAAGGCTCAGCTTGCTTTCTTACTCTATAATAGGGCCCCAGAACTTAGAAGGCCCCCAGAATCTAGCATAAATGACTCCATGATGGAAGTGCCATTTAGGCTATAAAACTCAACATGTAGATAGTATCACCTGCCAAAACTAAAACAGAGGCCTAATCCAACAACATCATAGTTATGGGGAAGTATCTAAATGTATTAACCTTGGATTTTGATCTCTGAAGTTCGGCTTCTGGCTATCTGTTCTTGTTAATTGAAGTATGTCAACCATAAACATGTTTTTTGTTTGTTTGTTTGTTTTTGTTTTTGATTTTGCTTAAAAGCTCAACCTGAAAAAGACTCAGGGTTTGGGGTAGGATCCTGAACACCCAAAGACTTTCTATTGACTTAAACCCATGTATGAGCAGTCTTCTCTAGTGAATACCCCACAATGATATTATCCAAGAGGACCTGCCCAGGGTGAGTGATACCACCCCTAATGACCTTCCCATTTCAATCATTAATCAAGAAAATGCCCTCACAGATTTGCCTACAGGCCAGTCTGATGGAGACATATTCTCAGTTGAGACATCTGTCTTCACAGATGTCTCAAGTTTATATCAAGTTTACAAAAAACTAAACCCATTCATCCTCTGAAATTTGCTATCTGGAATCATCCTTGGCAAGTTTTTGTATTCTGTTTCATACCCATTGTTCTCTTTTCTAGGGGAGGGAAATTTCTACTTTCCTTAGACATCTCTTTAGTTACTAGCTTAGGGTAATCAATGTAGAAGATTCTTCCCTTGACTCTGTTTATAAGGGTCCACTGAACACATAAAAGTTTTACTTCTTTTCCAATTCTTTGAGAACTAGGCATATGTCTTCATGCATTCTATGTATAAGACACAATAAAGGAATAGAAAACAGAAACATTTTTAATATTACATTCATACATACATACAAATAGCTCTACACTCAGCTCTGACCCAACCCTACATGTGCCCCATGTCTTCTGGATACATTAGAGGGTCTCTTTTATTTATACTTAATATAACAATTTGCATGTGGTATGACTGTAACAGCAACACTTGATTCTGCCTGGAAAGACTAAAAACTGATGAGGTTCTAGATGTGTGATTTCTCAAGTGTGTGTGTATGTGTGTGTGTGTGTGTGTGTTTGTGTGTGATGTGTGTGTGTGTGTGTGTGTTTGTGTGTGCATCTGTGCATATTAGTGTGCCTGCATGCATGGGTAGGTGGATAAGAATGCACATGGCAGTTGTTGGAGAATGAAAACCCTGATCAACTCAGGGGCCCTGGAAAAAAAGTTATACCAAGAATGGGTCTGGAGCTCTAATATCTGAGAATCTTGAGACAGGGGGTTAAAAAGAGGCTCAGCGGGGTTACTAACGGTTCTCTTTGACTCCAGTCTTTGTCCTCCTTCATTTCTCCTCTGCACTCAAGCTGCCAGAAAATAGAAATCTGATCATGATAATCCCTTACTTAAAAGTCTTTAATAGCTCTCTGCTAACCCACAGGATAAAGTCCAGACTCTTTAGCATGATACATAAAGCCTTTCGTTATCTGGTTCCTGCATTCGTGGCCAGTCTTATCTCTGTCTACTCCCTATCCAGCTAGAAACATACAGATTCTCTATGTTGCTGCAACATGCTAAGAGATCTGGCTCTTTCTTTTATTAATTACCAACATACTGAGAGGAAGTCTGTGGCCCTCAAAAATTTTCATAAACTTTGGAACTTGTATTTTGTTTCTTTAACCTCTCATTTAAGTTTGAGCATAGCTATTGGGAAGATCATATGACAAAATTAAGTTGCTGTTGGATGCTAAAACATTTATCCAGTTGCACTCACAAGGAATTCTTGCTTCTGTTAACTGCTCCTTAGAAGTTCTAAATATGCTTGCGTTTAGTAGGGTATCAGTTATTTTTAATTTGCTGTATTCTGACGAGGGACCATTACAGTAAATCAATCTAAACATTGTCTCTCTTTGAGTCTTATTTTGTGTCTTAATGCATACTAAGAAAATTATTTAGCAATTCATCTGGGGTATTAGGAAAACTGGAAAATGAATTTTTAAAACTGAATGGATTTTTTTGAGTGATCTGGTTATTTTAACTCTGTAAGTCTTAGCTTGGGTTAGGACAGGGATATCTGCCTTCTAATCACCCATTGCTCAGTTATATCTCCTGCCAGAAGCTTGAATCCCGCCCTCCTTAACTGTGAATAGGATATGATATAAAGTGAGGTCCTTGAACTTCTCAAGGAAAAAGTCTATACCCTGTTTCTGTTTTATTCGCTGTGTAGCACTATTAAGCCCACATCTCATACTAATTACTTTACTAGTAAGGCCACTCTTTGACTCATCTTCAAGTTCAGAGGTCATTCTGTATTTTCCTGAATTTCTTTATGCCGTTTAGAAAGACTGGCTTTTCTCTCATTGAGGCTCTTCCTTCTCTTAGCTTATCATTGTCTTTATATAGTTGATGATATCTTTCTTCGTTTTTCTACATTTGAAGGATGGGGTAAGGTGGGGTTTGACTTGAGAGAATAGCAGGATAGAGGTTATATGAAGAAGGAAACAGAAAAAAATGGGAAGAGGGGCTCCAATTTGGGAGGGATCAAAAGAGAAGGAGGATGGGGAGGAGGAGGAGGGGAGGAAGAGGGTGGAAGAACAAAAAGTTATACAGACACAAGAAATCCCCATTTGAATGGTTGGTCAGGCTAGCCCAAGGGACTCCCCAAACCATATAGGCTACTGATGCTGCCTTTTGTTGCATCTCAGAGGCTAAAGGTAAGTTCCTAGAAATCAAATGATTCAAGCTATATCTAACTTGAAAGCCTCCTTGTAATAATCAGTTCCCCTGTTACAAACAAAGTAAAGAAAAATTGAAAACAAACATTAAACCAAGAAAATATAAATCATTCTTCTTTCCTGATTGGCGGATCTATGTCTTCTCTTCCAATTCAATCTTTATCTTACTGTGGATTGTTTCTGTTGTGGAGTGCTTAACTAAATAGTAAGAAAGAAATGTGATGTCCATGCTTCTTGAAAAAAAATGTGACTAGGATTATAGTAATTGTGTAGCGTAGTCTTTTTGAAGCTACCTGTTTACAACAGAGATAATCATGTACAATATCTATGTAGTTCACACGAACTGGGACAAGCTGCCTTTTTGCCTTCAAAAACACCATTTCTTTCATTTGGACTCTTTGAAAAAGCCATATTAATTACAAAAGTTATATTTATTATACAGAGTTTAAAATAGTAAAAATAAAATTTAAAACCTTTATAATTTTTACACATGTAAAAATATATGTGCCTGCCTGTTTGCTTCCCGATGAATAAACTCATTTGAATATGTATAAATGTTCATACTACTTGTTTTCAAATCTTAAATACTCTGAACTGTTGTTAAGTTTAATGATTAAATTTCTGATGTACAGTTTAACCAGTTTCTTCTTATTACATTGTATAAGAAGTAAATGAGCTTATAAGATTATATTCTTAAAAGATGGAATATACACCAACCCTTAAGAAAAAAAGAGAACAACAATATAGAGAATCATAGAGACAGAAGTCTGAATGGGGTCATCTGAGAATAGAACTGAGCAGTACTATGGAGTTACATTGCAACAAGTAAGTTCTTTGTGTAAACTGACTAAATCTTTCTGGAATGTTCCTTTCTCAAAGAGAAAAGCTGCACAGCTGTAAATAAATATCTTCCCAACAATAGAGGGCCTCCACAGGCATTTTCTCTCATTAAAATGAATGATAGCTCTATTTAAAGTACAGCACCATACATTCTAACAATACTTAGGTAAAGATGACATGAGGATCCCATAAATCTGACACAAAGTGACTTTCAGTGTAAGGAATCTCCTGATGGGAACTAATCTTCAAATCAGGCACATTTGATAAATCTGGAAGGTTCATTCACTATTAGAGGTGGGTACAGAGGGGTTCCTTTCCAAGCCACAGTTACAGTTGGTGCTCAGTAGGAAGAACAAATATTTGGTTTTATGGCCCATTGCTCCTGCACAGTCCTGTCGCCACATCCTTTCCGGCCTCTGATAACCTTCCCAGAAGAATGTGAAAACATTTGCTTTGACTGAATCAGGAATTCTGAAAATTAACTCCAGAAATCCTAGCTTTGCTTTGTTTCCTTCCTATCTATCTATCTATCTATCTATCTATCTATCTATCTATCTATCTACCTACCTACCTATCTATCATCTGTGTATCTATCTTTCTTTCTACATCTATCTCTCTATCTATATATCTACATATCCATCTATCTATCTTTCTATCATCTATCTATTTACAATCAAATATTTAAGAGAGGTTTTTTAAAGTCTGACAATTTATTTCCCTTTGGGGAAAAACAAGACAGAAGTTCTACAAGGAGATATCTCAAGCATTACCTTACTCTGATAAATGTAAGCATTTGCTTTAATCAGTCTTCACAAGTACATTGCCAGATTAGAGAAAATCAAAATCAGATGGAAATCTCTTAATTCCCAGAGTTCACAGATAACTAAAGCAAGTTTTAAGTTTAGACAAAATATCCTTTAATATTGGCTCTGGAACATTCACACCAATGTCCTCTAGAATTTACCTTAAAATATATATGCATTTGAGGGCAGGCATGGATACAATTGCACTTTGTATTTCTAGGTAATGACAGATATTTTAATATAGAGTTCAACCTATAGTTCCAGCAGAACGAGAGTATGTGATTTGTACCTCTAATGCCACTGAATTTTAGTTCTAGCATATAAAGATAAAATTGACATTTTGTTTAAAACAGTTTGTGTGACTAAACTTGAGAAACTCTGTTTTCACAAAACTTGGTCTTGAATCAGTCCAATCAGTGCTGAGTCAGTGCCAAATACAACATCTCAATCCCAGCTTCTGAATCCAGAATCAGGCTGTCTGGGAAGATTGCAATCTTTAAACTGCAGAAGCTAGTGACATTCATGTACACCAAGGCCCTTGTCTTCAGCCAGGTATAGTCCATGGAAGAAAGAAAATAAGGAAATCCAACATTTAGGGAATGTTGCAGAAGAGGGGGCTGAAATATTTTAAAGGCAGAAGATTATGGGCTTTGCTCTGGGTTGTGTCTCCTAGTAATGTGTGAAGTGTACGCCTGAAGAAGGGTCACAAATAGACATGCCTTAAGTGGACAAGGAAAAGATCACCAGGCCTCAAGCCCACAAGAGAAACTATAGGCAACTAAGGTTTAGTTGTAAGTTGCTGCTGTTGTTCAGCAAGGATGACAATGAGGCACTTTCATAAGTGTAAACTCTGCCAGACCTCAGCAGAGGAAGCCACCATTGTGGCCAGCACCATACAACATAGACAGTGGAACCCTAAGTGTCTCAGCTCAGGTGTTTTTATTCTTTCAGAACACTTCAAGTATTTTACTGACAGCACGTGCAGATCATAAGCAATTAAACAACCCCCTCAGAAATCCAACATCTGAAAACCATACAAAATACCCTAGACAGCCCCTCACCCAACAGTGCATAAAACAATTATTTTATATATAACTAAAAATAAACTTCCTCAACAAGAAGGAATGCTGAAAATGAGAGGAATAATCTTCACTAGCGAAGAGCTCACCAATTTGTTATTTAATACCAATGGTCAGCCCTAAAACATACATACAAGTAACATTATGCAGACTAAACAGATTACATTTAGGAATACATATGTATGTTTTATGCACGTGACAGTAATTAATGAAAAAGGGGGTCATGAATTCGAGGAAAGGGAGTAAAGATGGGTACATAGAAAGGTTTAGAGAGAGAAAAGGGAAGGATGAAATGTTTTAATTATATTATAATCTCAAAAAATAAGTAAAAGAAAAGAAAACGAAGTTCATCTACTCGCCTGGAGGAAGAGGGAGTCGAGGGTCTGCAGTGTTTCATTAATGATATCTTGTCACAGAGAAACACAGAGGAAAACAGAGGCTATTCCTCAGCTCCTTTCATGTGAAAGTTATTGGCAGTAAGCATTTTAAGTCTACAATGTTCAGCAAAGTAAGTAGAAAGATTAAAACAGCGATGAAAACATGACCTGATATAACTAGATTATACAGCCCTAAAAGTATATTAAATAATTTTTAAAAAGTGACCTTAACATTTTCAGTCACCATTTTTTACAAGCAAATAGCAAAATTCATTGTTAAAACTATAACTACTATTCAGTGTATCCATGTTACGTTTATATTTTTGTCTGAGAAAAGAAAGTGGAGTGATACAGTATCAAGCTCTTCTATTATGGGGGAATTCAGAAGTTTATTACAAAATTCCTTACAGCTTCAGTGCAACCTGCCAATCTTCATGCTTCTTCCTCAGTATTGACACTAGAAAACCTTATTTAAATAAATAAAGTTTCTGGATATCTGAAACTGTTCTAAAGTGAAAGACTAGAAAGACTTTTACCAACTCTCTTTTACCAATAGAGAGACTGTTTGCTGTGATCTCATGTAAAGATTATGCAATGTGTAACGAAACTGGCTCTTCAGGGTGTGACACTGGAAGAATTTCAGAGTCCAAGAGATTTACTCTTGGACTAACATGAGGCTGCATTCCCAGGAGACCATGGGGTGGGTTCTAGGGTAGATCTCCAAGCAAAAGCAATGCAGGCAAGACATGGTAGACTATAGTCATTCAAGAGAAACAACACAGGATGAGCAAAGCAGAAATGTATCTGTGAACTTCAGTTAATCTTTGGAAGGAAATCTAAAACAGTCTTTATAGAAGAGAAAACCTGAATATATTAACCAGGAAGAGCTCCTATTTTCTTGAATCAGGTGCACAGCAGATACACTCAGCATAAGTTTCAAACTTTATAAGCTGCCTGCAACTCCTCCATAATAACAATGGAGATTGAGGTTCTTTGTTTCCTACTTCCTGAGATTAACAAATATCTGCACTAGTAAGAGCACTAGTGGAAAAGTGATCTGATCTTGAATGAACTCAATTATTCATTCTATCAATAACTTTTTGTGGTGAGTTGGATATACCTGAGATCAATTTCTGATCTGCGACTCAACCATCACATGACCTTGAGCAGGTGATTTGCCTTTCCTGATAACAATGAGCATTTACCTCAGTGGCCTGTGAGAAAGTTCACATAAAATGTGAAAATTTGGAACAGCAGGAACAATATAGATATATATGTTCACAAACATATATATTGCAGATTCAAAGATTATTTTAAGTTACCTCCTCCTCCAAGGACAGCAGATAACAAATGACAAATCATAATCTTAGTAAAGGACTATCAGGTAGAGTACATATTGTTTACCTAAGATCATCAGGCTGCCTTGTTCTCTTCTCAATCTCAGTGTTTAGATTTTTGACTCAACACCCCCCTACAGAAAATATTCAGTGCACACTTTGAAAACAATGTGTGAATGGATTAATGCCTGAATTATTGAATCAGTGAATTACACAGAGATGTACATATGACTGTAGATATACCAACAAAGGACCCATTCATTTTTCAGGCAAGGTGTGGTAAGCATGGATTTGGTTTGTTAAGAGAAGCATGTGGAGCAAGGCTATTTGTTGGTTAATTAAGAATATGAATTGAGGAGTAAGGAAGACTTCTGAGCCTTGCATCCGCTTCAAGTTGGCATAGAAGATTTCCAGATTGTACAATTAAAATAGGATACCTGATTTGAAGACACAACAATATTGAAAGATGAATAAGGGCACAACTGGCTCATAGAGCAGAGAAATTTTGTCCAAAGGTAGGGAACAGAGAAATGATGAGGGAGATGCTGATCTGCACCGTGTATGAAGAGCTGCTGTCCATTCTGGGACATTTGGAGTTCATCCTGTAAGCAATAAATCATTAAAGAATAGAGCTTAGAGTTTCAGTGTTTCTGCTTATAAAGGTTCTGGCTTGGACTGTGAAATGCTGACCCTACAAATTCCATATCTTAAATGAAAACTTTACCATTCATGGAAACTCTGTAAATCCTGCCTAAGGCATTCATCCATTAAGACCTTTTTAATGTCTAGTGATATCTAATGCCATAAGCTTTGAAGGAACTATCTTTTCTTTTGTGTTGCTTGGTATGCTTAATTCTATGGTTACCTGACAAAGTACCCAATGTTTTAAAGTTTAGATCTTATTTCTTAACCCCATGGACAAATCAAAAAAGAAGAGTGGTCATAATTTGGGATTGGAATTCATAAAGGAAAAGTTTCTCAGTAAGTCAAGGTTTAGGTACTGATTATAACAAAGGATATCAAATTTGTACATGTTAGTAAATGAAAAAATATGTATCTTGGAAGAAAACCTAATTTAAAGACTTCAGAGATCTGATATCTCCTTAGAATAGGGCTGTCTGTAATGCACATCTCAGTGAGAAAAAAAATTTATTTGCCACATGAATCATGGACATAGGATGGTAATGTCAGGCATGGAAATATAATTTAGGACTACAGAAAACATGAATTGATGGGAAAAAATGTTGAAAGTCAAAATGCTTTATGTAGAGAATGTCAGGAAAGAACTCTAAACACAAAATCAGAGGTTTAGTGTTTTTGACTATATAATCATTAATTAATCCTGTTGAACAACAGGAGTACAATATCACCTTCAGAATTTGAGAGGTAAAAGCTAATATTGTGTTCGATACATTTCTGCCTTAGTTATTCTATTACTGTGAAGAGACACCATGACCATGGCAACTCCTTTAAAAGAAAGTATTTAATTGGAATGTGCTTACAGGGTCACAGGTGTAGTGCATAATCATCATGACAGGGATCATGGCAACACAGAGGAAGACACGGTGCTGGGGAAGTAGTTGAGAGTTCTATTTCTGGATCCAAAGGCAGCAGGAAGAGAGAGACTAGGTTTGGCATGGGGTTTGATACCACAAAGCCCACTCCCAGTGACACAAGGCAACACCTCCTGATCCTTCTCAAGTAGTACCACTCCCTGACGACTAAGCATTCAAATATATGAGCCTGTGGTGGTCATTCTTATTCAAACCACCATAACATCCTTCCAGCATTTTTATTTAGAAGACTAGAGAATTCAAGCCATTGACCTTAGTAATATCTACCCTTCAAGTTTGTTAACAGGATTCAAAGCAATCTCAGTCTCCTTGTTGTGTCTGAAAATAATATAAAACAGAAAAGTTCCCCACTAGTATTAAAAATCAGTTGTCTCTATCTGAATGTCTCTTATAATCCAGCCAGCCCAACACTTCACCCTGCCTTGCATAATATGTTTCTACTGGTCATTTGATAACAACTCATGATTTTTAGTTGACTCTGAACCTGTGCCTTAAAGGAGAAAACAGAAGGTTCTAGCTATCCCTGTGTGAAATGAATGGGTGTTGAATATGAAAAGAAACATGCTTGAGTGTCTAGAAGGCACTTGGTCCTGAAGTTCTTCCCTCAAATACTGCAAGCAATTTGAGAGCATAAAGTTAAGAGTAGGAAAGAAACTCCCAAGAATTTCAGTTTACTGTTTTTCCTAAAAAACGATATCCTCTAAATCTGACTATCATTGTCTTAATTTCTGTTTTCAAAATGGAATTCTTTTTCCAAACTCTGTTGTATGAAAACTGAATTATATCATATTTTAAATCCTAGTAGAGGTTGAAGTACTGTGGCTCATCTTTTTATTGGAGCATAACATGGTTATAAAATCATTTCAACAAACAAGTGGGCCTACATGCATAGTCACATAACATATCTATATATATGTATAGATAAATATGTGTGTATAAACACATATATACACACATAAGTATACACAGTCCTTTACATATCTATATAGGTAGGTAAAAAAGAGGAAAATATAATTTTAAAAAATCACATTTGATATTGTTTGCCTTATTAAATGGATGCTTTATTTTATAACCTAAGGTTTAAATAATTTGTCGGGGTGGTAGTGCTTGACTATAACCCTAGCACTCAGGAGGCAGGGGTAGGAATATTGCTGTGAGTTCAAGAATAACCTGATCAATATATTGAGTTCCAAGCAAGACAATGCTCCATAGCAAGAACTTGTCTCAAAAAACAGAAAAGAGAAGAAGAAAAAAAGAAAGCAAAAAATGTTAGGGAATTCCCAATTTTCATGATATCTATTTTCCATAAAGTAAAATTAGCCATAAGATCTCTAATTTCATTGTACACATTGATGACTACATGTTCACAAGTCAAGATCATAAGACTGTATATAACCACAAGAACGAATGCCCTAGAACTCCTGAGCTGTGTCTCATGGTGTACATGATGTATTGAGAAACTGAGTTCTCTTTCATACAGGAAAAAACTGCATTTTAGAGGTTAATCAGAATGTCAGATGACTGTGAAGTTCGGTCAATTTCTCCAGATTATGTAATGAGACACATAGGAAGAGATTGATTTTGAGGAATTGGCTCAACTGAGATGGGAAAGTCCTGTGACCCACCATTTGCAAGCTGGGGCCAGTGAACATGGTGAAATAATTTGAGCCAATTCTGAAGGTCTCAACATCAGGGTAGTCCATAGTTTAAATACCACTGGAAGAACTGGCAATCTTGATTGAAGGCATAACTATATTGATGAGAGAGAAAATTTGACCCTATTCTGCCTTTCATTTTGAATAAACTGAAGACTGCCAACTTACACTGAACCAATGAACATCAGCATACAGAAATACATTAAATGTCACAAAATAACAATGATATTATATTTCAGTTCCATCATAATGAAGTGTGCAACAGAGTTCTAACAAAATGAAATATGTCTGTGTGCTATCTTTCCAACTTCATGATTAAAGAAAAGAGCTCTACTGTAAGCCCTACTGAGCATGAGTAGCCTTTACCATTGATGATAGATACTTCAGGAAAGTGGGTTAATTTTCTCTAAGACTCTGGATCCCTATTGGTAAGAGAAGAAATGTAAAGGACTTATTCTCTATATTATTTGTCAGAGCCATGTAGTTTTGTCTATATGAAATATTTAGAATATATCCCAATTTATAAAAGCTTTCAGTAAAGGTTAGACATCAGCTTATCATCACTATCAGCAATATTGTAGAGAGTGAATATGATTATATATAAGAAATATAAAGGCAATTATAGTAATTAGTTTTATTTTTCATTTGTTTCTTTTTAAACTTTTTTGCTGCAGTAAGCTTGCGTGCGCGCTCGTGCACACACACACACACACACACACACACACACCAATCTATAATATGTACTGTTTGCAAGGAAATATAGATATAGCTTGATGTCAGTTTCTAGCAAAGTAGATCATCTCCTTTAGTCTCAGCCTTCTCATGGACTCATTAACTACCTTACAACTGTTGACAAGGAAGATGGGATTGGTAACCTTTCAGCAAAGATGAATCTAAGTGGCTGTGTTCTGTACACTGTGGTACATGTTTGAAACACATTTCCTCAAGCAACAGTCATTAAAAGGGAAGTAACACAGAAAATTGTCATTATGTTTATTTCGAAATGAAGATTGAAACATAAACATATAAATAAGAGCCATTTGTCAAGCACATTCTGGCTTAAAAGATAGTCCAGGACATCATTTTAATTAAGAGACTTTCTGTGTTTTCCCTTTGATAGGGCACTGGAAAATATCTCTTTGTAGAGGAATAGGGCTGTGTGAAAGCTAGGAAAGACCTATATTCCAGGGGTCTATATAAAAGGATCACATTCAGAGGTCTGTCTGGTCTCAATGTAATGTTGAATGAATGTTAAGAATGTTGGTACATGGCTTTAATCCCAGTATTGAAAAAGCAATGGTGGTAGACACCTTTAGTCCCCAAGACAGAAACAGAATGTGGAAGCAAACATAGGAAGCAGAGTGCAGAAAGAGTCATTATCACACATGAAGTGACCTCTGAGATGAGTCGGTGAAGGGCAGAAAAAATGACTAATCAGAGGACAAATTAGCAGAGTGAATCAGGGTGAGGACACACCAAACTTTCATGACAGAAAGGCAGTTCAAAGCAGGGTCGGTTACAGGAGTTACAGCAAGCAGTATGAGGTGAACAGTGTGAAGTGGGCAGATGGGGGACATGACACAGAGACAATGAAGTGGTCTAACTGAGAAGCAGAGAGGCTGAATAAAGCAGAGAGGCAATGAGAACTCAGGGAAAGACACAGAGACACAGAGGCAGCTAAGCAAAAGAAGTCAGTATCAGATAGGAAGAATGAGGCAGTTTGAAGTTGAGTAGAACAGTTTAATCTGAGGCAGACAGAGAATCAGTCAGAGTAAACTGCAGTAGGAAGATTCAGTAAGAAACAGTCTGTCAGCTTAGAAGGTCAGTTTTAACCAGCTTGGAGAAGAGTTTGAGCCAGAATAGTGAGTAAATTGAACTAGAAAAGTCAGAGTACAAAAGGAGCTAGTCAGAGTGGCTCAGTCAACAGTAAGTCTTGAGGGTTGATGTTGATTAGATTGTATGGAGGCTTAAGTGCTCTAGATTGTATGGAAGCTGAGGCAGAAGCCTTCCGGTATTCAGGCTTAAGACTAGATTGCATGGAGGCTGAAATGCTCTAGGACTCCAGCACTAAAGACTGGTGATTAGATTAGACATAGAATAAACTGCCCTTTGAACCTGAATCAATGGCAGAAGACTGTGCAGTTAATATCAAGGTAACAGAATATAGTTTACTGGCACAAACCAGTAGTTTTTATGCAAAGTACTTTTTCTCAGTCATGTATGTTGCAGAATCATGCTTCTACTGTATCCCAAATGCACTGTACACCTGAAGTTGCCCCAGTCTTCTCTAATCATAGGTGGCTCTCCATCTGTCATTAGTGACTGATAGCCTTTGCTGTGCAGACCAGATTCTTTTTTTTTTGTTTTGTTGTTTTTTATTCCCTCACATGGAAAGCAAATGTGTCTAAAAAGTAAGGATTCCACTTCCTTCACCAGATACTTTTCTGAATATGAGTTTGTCTTCACTAAACATAAATCTGGTCAAACCATCATACCTGGACTTAGTGAGTGTCATACTTAATGTCATAATAGTCCATGGAGTTATGCTTTAGTTTTTAAAATATAATCCACTGAGTCCAATTGGTGCTATCTGTATGTACATGAGTATAGGGCTGACAACTGGGACTTGGGTGACCTATCAGAGGCCACATCCCTAAGAATAAATAACTTCCAAGTCTAGCATTCATTAACTATGTGGCTCCTCAGTAAGAGACAGAGAGATATCTATGAGACAGATATTATAACATTATAACATTTGATTAAGCTGTCTTGATAACTTGATTCAAGGCTTGCTGAATGTTCCATTATAGCACATCTGAATTGATAGCCAGAGAGAGGAATTATTTTATTGACTGGAGTGAATGATTGACGCTGATAACCAAGTACTACCAGATTATTCCTACAGGACGGGTATAAGGAATGCCTTATCTTCTATACAATGTCTCTTGGGGTATATCTTAATTTTTTACATTACTTGTGTTCTAATACATAGGAAATTATAATAGTTCACGTCAAGTAGAAGTGACAAAAACCCTTTAGAAATGAAGAGTTCAATTATCCAACACAGTAAACAACCATGACCCGCTCATGTGACTCTTAAAAGCAATGAGCTGTGGCATGGGTAGCAGAAAAGGACGGCCAAAAATGAAAGCACACTCACATAATGTAGATATCCAATCATGTTGGGTGCCAGATGTAGACTTTGATTCAAGTTAAAAAACAGCTTATTCTTTGGTTAGTTCAATCACCAGTTCTAGTCATGGAACCCTGTAGCATTTTGGCCTCCATAAGCTCTAGTCCTCGGCTTAGAGCAGGAAGGCTTCAGCCTCAGCCTCCTTACAATCCAGACCATTTAAAACTCCATACAGTCTAAAATGTTTACGCCTCAGAGACTTACAGCTGACTGAGCTACTCTGACTAGCTCCTTCTCAACTCAGAACTGTACTGAACTCAACTGACTCTTCTGACTCAACTCAACTCACTCACTGTTCTGGCTCCAAGCTGACTGTTTCAAACCGACCTTCTGAGCTGGCTGACTGTTTCTGACTGAACTCTTCTGACTTTGGCAGACTCTGGCTGACTACTGTAACTTCTCTGATTGAACTGCTATGCTTGGCTTCAAACTGACTCACTCTTCCTGTCTGATAATGACTTCTTATGCCTCTGTTTCTCTGCCTCAAACTTCTCTTTTTGCCACTGTGTCTTGTCCTTTTCTGAGTCCTTTTCTGCTCCATTCTGCTTCTGTCTTCTTCTTCTCTGCCTTATCCTCAATCAAACTGCTTCATTGTCTCTGTGTCTTGTCCTCTCTCTGCCTCTTATCCTCTATACTGCCCCCCTGACCTCCGTGTGCTCTTTGAGCTGAGAATCTGCTTCTTCTATCCTGATAGTTGGGCCAGTCTTCACTCTAATCCACTGCCAACACTCTCCCTCTGTCTAGTCACTTTGTCCTTCATTCTGACTCATGTCAGAAGTCACTTCCTATCTGACACAAACTCTTTCTGAACTTTGCTTCCTGTCTCCCAAGTGCTGGGATTAAAGACCACCACTGCCTTCTGAATTCTGGAATTAAAGGTATTTGCCACCATTGCTTCCTGAACACTGAGATTAAAAGTGTGTACCAACATTCTTTCTATCCTAAAGCAGTCATGCTGCTGGATTAAATGATTGAATGATCCTCTATTATATAATTAATTTCCAAATTTGTAAGTGTGAAAATTATGATAATTTCTTTCTTATTTATTATATACACATATATGAATACATATATGCATGAATCAGATATCATTGTTTTCCTTCTTCTTATTCCATCCATTAATCAATATTATTTAATTTATATCACAGTTTTATAGTTACAGGATAAAAAAGAAGAGAATACATATCAACCAATGATTTGATCTTCCTTTGGAAAAGGAGTTAATGTGACCATTCTTACATACAGAAGAGTTATTTCACAGTAGGTAGAGCTCTATCCTGTGTTTGGCCTTTGTTTGGAGATTAAGTTGGCTTAAAGAGATGAAATGGGTACAAAGTTAACAAAGGGTGGACTACTGTCATGTACCAAATTGGCTTGGTCATAATGCTAGTTTACTTATTCAAATAGTAATCCAAGTGTCAGTGGGGCAGTATTTCAAAGTGTGATCATTTTTCATAACTATTGTCCTTTAAATGAATGAAATTACTTTGGATTATTTTGGTGGAATCCCATATTGCCAGCTGAAGGCAACAGACAAAAACTGGGGTCTTCTTTTAAAGAAACCCTGCAACCAGGCTGCAGCACCAATTCATACCTGAGTTACACACTTTCTGCCAGACCAAAATTGTTTGTAGTACCCTGAGAGTACCATAACATGTTCTGTGAAGCATCATATGAAACATCATGTCTGAAACTGCTTTTTACATATCCATCTCATTACACAGAAAGCAGCAAATGGAACTTTGCAAAAAGCACTTTTATTATTGGGATGAAGTTTCTTTCCTGACCCATGCTTCACTAAGAAATCTTTGAAGTTCCTATTATATTCCACATATTGCTCTCATTATCACGAAGTCTAGCTAGTAGTCCTAACATATTTATGTATCGGTACCAAATAATAAATGTAATAAGCAAGGCCATGTGATAACCTCTCATCAGTTACTAGGGGCAGATGGAAGTCATTAGTTACTGGGTTTCCAATATCATGTGAATATAGTAGATTTTCTCTGGTCTTCATTAGGAGTGGATTTCTTTAGTTTACATGGCCTGAGAAATTGTATTAAAAAGATTGTATTTATATATCTAGAAAAGGTCTTATAAAACATGAAGATTAAAGTCAAGGTCAATGGGGAAACTTCCAGCAGCTCAGAAAGGCCACATAGTATCACAGAGAAAAGTCTTAAAGGAAGTCAAGGTTATTCCCAAAGACTACATCCAATTTATTGTGTCTCCTTGGACAAGTCACTTAACTCACCAACATCCCTTTCCCCAGCTGTAATAATACTTATACCTCATATCTCAGAGGAGTGTTGTCAACATTCTTACTAAGCACATACCAGAGTTTTATTACTGTTGGAGAATAGCTTTTGGCAACTTAATTGCACAGGTTTGTAAAATGCATCAAATATAAATACAATTTTGACAGTGGCCTTGTGTGTCATATCTCAAATCCCTTCTTAGATTAGTGAAAACAAAGTCAATTAAATCATGCTGATCTTTTGGAGAACGATCATCGTTAAACCAGATTCAACATTTTCTCTGTGGAAATGAAACAAGAAGCAGGCTTCTCCATCAGTTCCTCCTATCCCCATTCACAGAAGCACTTTTACAGAAATGCTGGAGGTTTTATTACTGCATATTTAGGATGTGTGATACTAACAAATTAAAAAAAAAATGGTAGTGCTATTTTTACTATTCCTCTAGGCTCCTAGAATTAATGTGCAGAGTGTAATTCCTGCAGTAGGTGTTACCTTTGGCATTCAGCGTACAAATGTGATGAAATTCTAAAGTGTTATGTAAGTGTTGACTATGAGTAGCAGTGTTCTCTGAGAGTCTTTAAAAGGTGGGATTGGAGGTATTTTTCACTCTCTCTTTTTTCCACAAAAACATAAGATTTTGATGTTTCTGCCTTCATAATTATTTATTTTCCTTTACAAGGAAAGGGTAGATGGCTTTCCAGGTATGGCTATACAACGTGTGTGTGTGAGTGTGTGTGTGTGTGTGTGTGTGTGTGTGTGTGTGTGTGTGTGTGTTTGAATGAAGATAAAAACAAAAAATACTGGAGAGCTGGTAATGTAACTCAGTTGGTTGAGAGTCTAGAGTATATAGATAGCCCTGTAAAGAGCTTGCAATCCAAACAAATATCAGGAGTGATCCCTACATCCCTCCCAGTGTTGCTACCACCTGAACAAGGCCTCATGGCTTTATGAACTCGCATCAGCTTCATCTCATCAACAATTTGAAGGGACGTCTACCCATGACTTTTCCACCGTCCAGTTGCAAACACTTACCTAATAAGCTGTGAAAGCCAGGGTTGGGGATCTAGACTTTCTGTCTACAATTTTACAATTTTTAGCCCAAAATTTCAAGCATGACAGTATTATTTCCAAAGGACATCAATTCTTCATCAGAGCTTGTTAGGATAATAACATAATTTATGCTGTATTAAATGTGAATTAAGTCATTATGATGTTTAAAATATGGAGGATACATTACCTCAACATTGCCAGATTTATCAGACTAAAATTGTTTTTATATCCATTTCTTTCTGCATGTAACTTTTATTGAGATATAATTCGGATGCCATGAAATTGGCTTTTTCAGAAGATACAGTTCATTGAGATTTAGTATATTTGCAAAATGTGTTAAAATCATCATTATCTAATTCTAGCATATTTTCTTTCTCAGAAAAGAGACCTCATACCTGCCAGTCATCACTCTCTATCTCTGTCTTCCAAGTTCTTGATAATCACTGTCTACTTTCTGCATGTGTGGGTTTGTATATTCTGGACACTTTATGTAAATAACATCACAGCACACACATACCTTGCTTCTTTCAATTACTCTGATACTCTCACACTTCATTCATCCTACAGGAAAGAGCTTTGTGAGTTTTAATTATTTATTTTTTCCTTTATTTCTTCATTTTAATTTTATCATTTATATACTTTTATTAATAATTTGAGTTTCAAAAAATATAATTTGATAACACTCTCTTCCCATTTCTCTCTGTTCCCCCTGTGCCCTAAAAAATAAATATAAATAAATTAATTAATTAAATAAAATAAATAAATAATTAAGTCCAACTAGTATGGCAGGAACACTGGCATCACCATAGATCCTGGAGGCAGCAGGATGCTCTAATAATTGATATTCACAAGACCTATGCTAGCCCAAGACCAAGCACAATGAAGTATAACCCAAAGTTGGATCCCGTTGCCCAACCCCACAGGCATCCAGACATTGCCTAGGCACCCAGACACCAAGCAGGCACCCTGATATCCTGCAATCATCCCCCAGGCATCAGAGCCTCCTGCAGGTATTGGGACAGTCTGTAGGACTCAACATCCCATAGGCATCTGGACATTACTTAGGCATCTGGACACCACACAGGCACCCAGACATCCTGAAGACCTCAGGACCTCCCACAGGAACCAAGGCATCCCACAGGGTCCAGCAAATCATGTGGATATGTCAGTATCATGCCAGCACTGTGCCTATTCACAGACACTCAGATATCTCACAGGTACCAAGATATCCAGATATCCCATGATTTCCTAGGGACTAGGAAATCTCACAGGCAAAAGGTCCTCCCACAGGCTCCCAGTCCTCCCCTAGTCGCCTGGGACTCATGAATGCATCTGGTCCTCCTGCAGGCACTCAGCCATCCCACAAGGATCTGGTGCTTTTGTAGGTACCCTGGGCATCTCACAGGCACCCATATGTCATATAGACACCCAGACTTTATGCAGACACCCAGATTCCAAGGAAGCACTGTAACTTCAAACAGGCACCAAACAGCCTACCAGAACAAGTACCTTGTGAAGCCAGGCTCATGAACCCAGCGAACTTTGGTGGCATCAGCAACACAGACAAATATGTAATTGCTCTGGTCCACATGAGGTTTCTAAGAGCTCTTTCAAAAGGAGAAGACCCATTTTGGCCAGTATGGAATATTCTTCAGCTGGGACATCTTGCTATTGCTCAGGATCAGGATGATCCTGAGGTCTGTCAGAGAAATCAGGGTCAAGACTTGCTTGAGCTCTGACTGCTGCATATGCAGTCCCCTTAATACCATCAGTCCTGCTGCCTTACCTTTTGTGCTTGCAACCCTTGGGTAGCTCCAGAGTCTATGGCCTCCTCCACCCTATCAGGGAGAGTACTACACATAGCAGCTATGGCCTCACAAGTGGCAGAATTTGCCTGGAGGGTGGTAAAGAGGCCAAGAGGGTCTATTGGTCACAAGAGGACAGGTCTCTTGTATGGATACCTAGCCAAGAGTGATGAGACATTCTTCGGATGGGTTATCCTGTCATTGCTCAGAAGCAGGGTGGCCTGGCAGTTAGTTTGGGGGCAAGACCTGGTCCAGCTCCAGACTGCAGATCCCCACCCTGCCCTCATTGCTTAGCCTTTGCACCTGCAGGCCCTGGCTGCACCACAATGTATGCTCCCCTCCACCCATGAAGCAAAGCAATGTGCATGGCAGCCGCGGCCATGGGAAAGACAGACTTGGCCTGGTAGGCAGTGGAGAGGCTATGATGGTCTGAGAACCTATACTTCATCTGCCCTGGGTGAGTATCCATGCCTGTCCCTGTCTCTAGCCATGTGTCTCCTAGTTGCAGTCCCTGTTGTTCCCCTGTCTTTCTCTGGTCCATGGATCTGCTTCTCTTCGCAGTATACGTGCTTCATTCTCGGAGTGGCAGCTTCAGCCTGATGAGTTGCAGTAGGGCAGCCAGTGTGGCATCCCAAGTACCCTTCTCTCTCAAGGATGCTGAGCTCCCTAGTTCTCCATCCTCTTCCTGACCTCATCACACAAGGGGTGGTGATGGCACATCTATATCAAAGCCTTATAACTTGAGCAAGTTTTTGATCATTAATGTACAATTCAGCTTCTACAAAAATGGTGTCACACGCATTGCTGAGGGAACAGGATGTGATTCCTATTAAGTCCCATTAGAAGGAGAAGAGTGTTTTCTATTTATGAGAAAGTGAGCAGGGTATTGGAGGACCACAAAGAAAACATTAGAAAAAAACTCTGCTTCCTCTCTGGCTTGTCCAGGTCTCTCATCCTGGAGGGGCCAGTTCACTTGCAGTTCCAAGTAGACTTCTCTAATGTGAGTGGTATTAATGATAACAAGGACAGGAGATGAGAGCCAAAGTCACCATGAAAAAATCGATGATACTTCCTATACTTTTTTGTGTGGTTTTAGTATCAAATAAGTAAAATCAAGCAATAGAAAACCATACAAATGGAAGTCTCTGAATTCTTGCTCTGATCCAAATGAACAAGTTTTTAAATCAATGAATTTGTAAAGTGCTCCATTATAATACCCCTGAAGTGTCCATTTTATGTTTATGCAAATATATGTGCATATTAATTAATGTATCTTCATGGATATGCATATGTGTACTAATGCATATGGAGGTTCGAAGAGACAACCTCAGGCTGTCTATCATTCCTCAGGCACTATCTAGTTATATATAAATATATATATATATATACATATACACATATACATACACACACACACATACATATACATATATACTTGCCAATTAGGCTAGGTAGCCGCAGGGATATGGTGTTCTTTACTTTTCCACTGCTGGGATATCAAATATGCTCCTCCATTCCCTTCGTTCTACATGGGGTTTGGAAGGTTCAAACTGATAGGTCCTCATGCTATGAAACATATTTTACCAACTGTATCATCTTCTCAGTTCTGAAGTATCCATTTCTTAAGGGGAAACTTTGATCTTCCTACTGTAGCAACTTGTGCAAACAGAACATTTCCTACCAGTCTTGCTCACAGTGTGTTATTAGGACACTAATCCAGATTTCCTTTGCCACCCCTAGAGGAGAGACCTTTAACCTGCCTCCTTCCTGTTACACATCTCCACACAGTGAGCAGCACTATCACTGTAGTTGGGAACAATTCATTTTCATGTTCACCTCATGAAGAGATGCCTGCAGTGTGCCTGCAGCTAAGTGCAAAATACAGATTAGGGAACTGTTGCCTCAGAGCCCTGGGTGTCTATGCATTAGGCTGCTTTACCAGGGTTGGTCCTGGGGCTGTGGGAGCTTTTTCCCCACAGGGTTCTTGTCACCTGGGGTCATTTTCAGAGGGGTACCAGGCCAGCATAACTCCATTTCCAGAGTCTTCCAGTGTGTGTCACTTATTTTAATTAGATGCTAAAATAATGAAAGGGACAGTCTAGCTTAATTAATTTCCTAGTTACGAATTTTGTATAAGATATTATTTAAAAGACTAAACAGACAGAATGTTCATGAGCAATATTAATTTGGGGATTGTATGACCCAATTACTCTCTTTTGGTTAAAAAGGAATATTATAACCACCAATGAGCACAGACTCCCGAGGAGCCTGCAGACAGGAACTCCATGGGCATGTGTATCCTTCCTGTCAAATTACATAAAGCCCTTTGGTATGTATTATGATCTGTTTGGTGAAATTGGATTAATATGCATGAAGAAATACATATATACATATATATATGAAATTTCAAGTGCAATAGTTTGATCTGTTTGTGTTCTGAATAGTTTTAGACTTGCATTAATAACCAATAAGAGTTAGTTAATATGTGCAATATATTAGAAAATAAGTAAATTATTTAAAGGGTGATAGAATTTGCAACAGTTTGAAAGAGAGAGAGAGAAAGCGAGCAGAGTGATCAGGTTTAGGGTAAGACATAAGGTTTAGAAAGAAACAGAAAGTGATTAGCAATGGATATAACATTGCAAGTCTTCCATGGCTAAAATTTGTCCTATATTACCCACATTACCTAAGGCCTGGGGATGAGAATTACAAGATGAAATCTGAATCCTGCATGAAGAGGTCAGAAGCAACACTGCACCAGAGTCAGGCTCTGCAACCATTTGACCATCGTTCTAAACCTGGGTTTCTGACTCTTTCATTGTGTGACTGTACATCTCTTTATATCTCTTTAACACTCTGTCTGCTCATATGTAGGAAACAGTTGGAAGGCCAGTTTGGTAAGAATCTTTGGATTATTAAATTAACGTGAGTCAATGATTCCTTGAATAGGGTTAGCAGAATGGTGCCAGGTAGTCACTATAGGCACATTTAATTTTTACAAACATTTACATGGCTACTCAAGCTAATGCCATTGTTTCTAATGATGACATAGGGTATTGAAGGCTTATGACCACTGGAAATTTATACAGATGTTTTTCTCAACCCCAGAAGCCTAATATGTAACTGGATAATGTATTATCAGGTGATATTTTTCTTTCTAGCTATTCTCATTTCCATTGCCAACTTTGCAGTTTTTCCTTAATATTGGGGCTGGATAGTCTTTTATTTCAGAGAATGCCAAAAACAGAATAAAGACCCATCATGACTTTTCTGGTTCAATTGCCTGAGCTCTAGAGGAAATAAAAATGAGTAAGGGTCATGACTCAGAAAACTTGACTGCACATGAATCTCCTGGACCTAGAACATGTCAAAGATGCACAGAAAAGGCAATGAGGAACAGGTGAAGAGAAACTGTGCACATATACGTTGTAGATTCTCACAGAGCTCTGTTTATCCCCCAAACCCATGCCTAAGGGAAGCACACTCCTAGGTTGAGTTGAGGGTTTGAGGGCAAGCCATATATAGATAAAGTTCTTCCCTTTTCTCCAGGAGCAGAAGGAGCACAAGATGGAAAAATCTAATGATCCAGAAGATGACTTGGTTGGACTAATGACAAAGGTTAGGGTGACTAGCTTCTGCAGCAGATATCACTGAGGATTGTTGGATTGTTTTGTTAACCTGACACAAACTAGAGTTACTCAATGAGAGGGAAATTCAATGGAGAGATTGTCTGCATCAGATTGGCCTGTAGGCAGGTTGGTGGGGTATTTTCCTAATTGCTGATGATGGAGGAGAGGATCCAGCCCATATAGGTGGTGCCACTGCTAGGCAGGTGTCTAAGGTTGTGTAAGGAAGCATACTGAGCAAGCCATGCAGAGCAAGCCAGTAAGCAGCTTTTCGCCATGATAATGCTTCAGTTCCTGCCCTCAGGTTCCTGCCTTGGCTTCCCTGTCATAGGAAACCTGAAGTAAACCCTTTCCTCTCCAAGTTACTTCCTGTCAGTGTTTAATCACAACAGAAGCCAAACTAGGACACCATGCAAAGGGTACACCCAGGATGTAGACTCTTCTCCCTACAGCATGCAATATGGAAACCCATCTTGATTTTAGACATGGCCACAGGAGTGGAAGGGAAAGTGTACCATTGAGTACTAGGTTACTTATGGTTGTGAACAGGACTACTTTGTGCTCAGAGGGGTCGACCACTAGTTTAACGTTCTTTTATCACAG